>JAAGVU020000041.1:10841226-10864556 GCA_011763525.2 Mormyrus iriodes | reverse complement strand
CACATATGCTGTCTCCCCCCCCCCCCCCCCCCCCCCCTTCACACCCCACCCCAAACACAAGATGAGCCTTGGGCACTTCCCTCAATTGGGCAGGATTTGCGTTTCCCAGATTTTTAGAGCATGTTGTGGCCGCCTCACGTGCGGTTTGGGAGACGGTGAAGGTTACCCCCCCGGAGTCACAGTGTCATGGTGCTTGATGGAGGATTGAGACTGGAGGGGATATTCTGCTGCCTCCTCTCCCTTCCCCTCCCCCACCCATCTCTTGGAAAGCTCGCTAGCTGACGGTTGGGGGTCTAATTTTAATCCCACCTAGGCTTTCCTTTCTGTTGACTAGGAACAACAACAATCATTGCAGGTTCTGATCTAACGTCTGCTGTCGGAAGCTGTGCGTCTGTCCCCTTAGGCCAACTGGGAAATTCTCCCCCCCCCTCGTGGTGCCTTAGGATGCTGACAGGAGCTGGGCTAATCCACACGGTTCTGTAGGTGGACTCACACAAAGCATTTCTGCCGCGAGGGCGGGGACTCGGTGCTAAATGCTGTGAGCTAAACATCGATATATCAGCCCCGCTAATGGGCTCATCTCTGCTGGTCCGGCGAGGCGGGTGGCCGGACGCGAGCGTTTGAGCCCACGCCTGAGACGAATAGGTGTCTCAACAGGCAGAAACTGGCCGCCTTTGCCTCGGAGACCTGTAAGCCGAGCAGGTGTGTTAATGGCCGTCGTTATGGCAACGAGGGGGCTGCTGTTCAAGGAGGTAGCCTTATCCGCCAAATCCCTGAATACGTGTAGCTCGGCTGACATCCGCAACGAATCTGTTATTTTTCCATAAAAACAAACTCAGTCAGTGTAAATTAGCATTTTTCAAAATGAACTTGAACAAAGCATGGGATTTTCTAAAGGTATTCTCTGTTTGTGTTTCTTTTTTTTTTTAAGAGATGATTTAGGAAGCAATCTTTGAAATGCTGTGGCTTTCATTTTCTGGTAACCTTGCTGCTGACGTTGATAACACATTTGTTAGATTGGCCTCAGCTGCCTAGCAACTGATGGATGAGCAAATCGGTGCATAAATAATGATTTGATTTTGATTTTTTAAATTTTTTTTTGCAGAAATCGGTTATTTCTTAGACAAAAGGCAGTCATTCTCTTTTTTTGTTTTTAGGCCCAAATCCCCATCTTTTTATTTTAAATGGACACATTTGTTGGACACGGTTCCGGAACCCGGGTTAGGTTAGGCCACACCCCCAAGTGTCACTGTCCATTATAGCTTTCCAGGGTTCGGACTGATTTTGAGGGCAGTTGCATCAGAAGTAATAAACAGAAAATGAGGCTCACTGCCCCCCCAGTGAAATGCTACCAGGCTGGGAGAGATTTTATCACTTTGTTTCCAAGCTGAACATTTTCCAGCTATGACAGTCGCTTTCACTGCCTATTTGATGACTTGTTTATTATTATTATTATCATTATTATTAATAATAATATTTACTGTGTCTTTATATCAGACTGAAACAGGAAAAACGGTGAATGGAATCATTCCAGGCTCCAGGAAGGAATTGTAAGATAACGAAATGGATATGCTAGGGGCAGAGTTCTGATGACTGGGGGAAAAAAGCTGAAAAATTTAAACCTTAGGCAAAAGTGCTTATGCTGTAGAGATGCACTGCAATTAAGTTAATTAAAATGTGAAATGTCCCTAAAGTAAAAATGCTTCCATCATCTGTTTTCAACCCAAGCCGTTAATGTAGGCGTATGCGAGCAGGGAGCTGGTCTTTAATGCTTTGCAGAGGAGTGTTGGCTGGAATGGGCGTGGCTTTGGGCGGAGACTTGGCCACTGAGTGGAGCTTCCTGTGGAATCTTCTGGGTCGCCTCTGGGTCGGATGTTCAGGGGGCGTCCAGGTGATCTGGAAATTGCCACGGTGGTCGGGAAGCATGTACGACATGATGGACAGGCGAGCCGGACATGGCTTTCTAATTGCGGCGTTTGCCCGGAAGCGGGGCCCCATGAGGCCCGCGGGTCAGTGGGAGTGAAGTTGCGTAAGCGGGAACACTTTGCCGGCACTCCAGTTCCGGATATTTCCAACTTGGAGACGTGCCCCATGACCTATCTGAAGGACGCTGTCCCGATCTCCGTGTGTTTCCTGCGCCGCTAAATTCAGCCTGGCGCTGACCACCTGTTCGGCGCCCGGGTTTACGCTCCGCTTCCTTGAAGCTCGTGCCGAGAAATTCGCTCCCGTCGGCCTCCGACGGCACCGCTTACCAGTCCCGGCGCGGAAAGATTTCACAGTCGTGTGGTTAGTGAGCCTCTTGACTTGGAGGAAGGGAGTTTTCGGCTGCTGTTCTGCACCTACACCTTTGTGATTTAACCTGACGATGAATCACGGCCTGGAACAAAGTATTTCTGATGCCTGGCTCTGCCTGGCACAGTGCTCCGGTAGCTTGGGTGCCCACAGTCCTGTTTCCTCAGGAAACTCTTCCTTTAATTGCTCGTCAAAATGTTCTCTTTCCCAGGAAACTGGATTAACAGAATTATAGCCAAAATTAGAATTAGTATTAAATTAAAGAAAATTACCCAATCTCTTGTCATTTCGCCCTACATGCTGTTACCTAAATACTAGTTAGTTTCTTCATGTTTACTTTTTGAAATGGAACCTCAAAGCCTAGTAACTGAAATCTATACTTTTAAGAAAAGACTCCCTAATTCGGAGGTCTTCCACAGTGTTGTTGAGTTATTTTACACAGTGCTCCAAGTTTCCTGATTGCACGATCCATCCCAATTACAGGAAATTTTCAGCTTTTTTCATCCCACTTATACAAAAAGTACCAGGGATCTCGAAATCCCGGCCTCCCATTTTCCCAAAGACCTCACTGCCTGTCCTGATCTGTAGGGTAACGGGCAGATGTTCAAGAAATGTCTCCATCAGTGAGATGGCAACACGTGGTCTGCCTGTCGCCGAATGTACTGCTCTTCTGTGATGCAGTCATTTGTCAGATGACATTTGGAAGGTAATAATCTAGCTCAGTATGGTTCAAAGGTGCAGCCTAATGCGTCGATTAATAACCACAGTGTGATGAATGTGCAAATAATCCGATCGGAGCTGTTCTCTGAGGCAATGACTGAGCAAATCTGAACGTGAAGAACGAGCATGTTCTCATCTGACAGCATGATAGCCTGGGAGCCCATGCTAGAGGTCAGTATCTAGGCCTGGAGGTACCTCAGGACGCGCTCATCAGCAACTAAAGAGCTGAAATATAGCCAGTATTGCCTTTCAGGTGACTTATGACCTAGAATGTGATTTTTAAACACTGACAGATACAATGTTACGCTTTGTTGTTTAATAATGGATTCAAAGATTGGTGAGGTAGTGCCTGTATAATCATGTCGTGTGCTTTAATTCAGTTACAGATTTTACTGTGGATCGAATCTCTTGTTTTAGATTTGGATCTCAAAATCAAATAGAAGATGAAATTCTTCTAATCTTCCAGCACTTTCTGTAGATCACGTTGTTAACCACAGTTAAGTGCCCCCCCCCCCCCCACTCATTTAACATTATTTCATGCAAGATGAGCGCTGGCCACTAATTGCATTCTCTCATGGGGGCGGAATGAGTCTAGAAGCCATTAAACTGACCCACGTAGAAAATAAAAAGATAACAACATTTGACTGTGACAGACAACTTGAGGCAGAGTAGAGGTAGTGTCTACAATGTTAGCAACATCATTGGGGTGAGGAAGGAGGGTGTATTGTGCCGTTTACACCCCAGGATTATTGTTCTCCCCCAAGGCAGGCCTGATCACTTGTTCTTTGACACATTCCGTTTCAATCAGATTAAAAATAGACACGCCATCCGCACAAACACGCAGTGGCATGATTTGAAGCCTGGAGACCGATCCTAATCTCCTTCTGCTGGGTGACTCTGTTTTGCTACAGTCATTTTTACAGTCGTCCCTCAGAGCCATACAGCTGGCCTTTGTATTCTTCTGATAATCTCACAGTTCTCTATGAGGCGATTCTCTCTCCCCCCCCCCGGGTTTGGAGTCCAAAGTCCTTAAGTATCATCAAGCATCAGCAAGACAAACTCATGGGAGGGGGTTTATCTCAGCAGTGACAGCCCTTTCATCTCGATATGGTGTGATTCTTCTCTGTGTTTTCTTCGCTTCGTAGCCATTTTCTGCACGACGGAGGATTTGAAGAGGGGTGGATGTGCAGTGTACCTGGGGAAAGCCGTGGGGAGACTGGATGCGGGGCACCGCCTTAATGTTGGAGATGTCCTTTCACTAAGTGGCTTCCTCCATCTCTCTCTCTCTCTCTCTCTCTCTCTGCTGTGAGAGCTAGTGCCACTACTTCCTGGTCAGCTGGTAATCCTAGTCGGAATGTCCAAGGGGCGCTCCAGAACCTCATCACCGACCCGCTGTTCCCAGGGTCTCCGGTGTCAAGGGGAAGGCATGACTGCTGGAAAAACGTTTAAACATTTTGTGTGAAATACAGGACTCCCTGGGTCCATAGATAAGATGAACAGAGACGTAACTGGACCCCTGGGCTCAGGGAGCAACTCAAAGGGGAAAACTGGGACAAAACATTTTTATAGAGTACCCCAAATAAATTAACTTACTTTTTGTTTCGCTAACTATATGTCCAAATATTGCTGGGTGTCTCCTTCGGTTCCATTGGACTTTTTATTTCAAGATTTTACTTATTACTTTGAATTCTCATTCCGATGGATGATTCTGGGCTTGTTTCGTGAGGCTTTTCGTGACTCTTTGTGGGCAGATGGATTTTTTAACCATTAAAACAAGCCTCATATCATAAGTCACGGGGCTGCCTGTTGCCACTGTGACCGTTTTGTCTGCCCTTTTCGGCTTTCGCTGATGCAGACCCTGTACTTAATGCTGAAATTGGTCTTGGTTCATGGGAACGGAATGAATAGCTGTGGGGTTTTTTTGGCATGATTTTTGTAAAGTGCTAAATCCAATTTTTAATAAGCATCTCTCTTTTTTTAATATGAACGTCGGGCAGTTCTCAGACTCCCTTGGACGAATTAAGTTAACTCCTTATTCAGAAATGACAAAATCTGATCCGTATAAAAATATCAGTTTTATAATGCCACCGTTTTGGGTCTCTGTTTTATGTTTCTATTTTGATTTTTCTTGTTTATGTGTTATTTAGGTACACGAGAGAAAGCTGGTTAGCTCTGTGTCGTGTTAGGCTGGAATTAACATATCTAGGGTCAAGTCTAGTTTAAGATGTCTTTTTTGGCTGGGGGGAGGGTCTATAAAGCCCTATAAAGCCGGGGGGAATCTGCTTGCTTATCTGGTAACAGGAGAGAGAGGCGGAACGAGGGTCTAAATCAGTTAGCACATTAACTAGGGTTTGTCAAGGCCCGATCGCAGCCTGTTGTTAGGATGCCAGTATTTAAAGGCCCCCCGTTTGATGTAGGGCCATCGACGTCGTCCCGTTTCCAAAATCAGCGCCCCAAAACGGGCATTTCTCCAAATGGAGTTACCAGTTAGCGGCATGAATTTACCCATTTAAAGAGCCCAGAAAGGAGTTTTGTGCCAGTTAGGCAATAAACTGAATAGCACAAATGAAACCACTGTTAAACCATTGACTAGTACCTTTGAGGTGTTGTCTATACCTGGTTAACCGTGTGAAATTTTCAGATGCAAAGTGAAAACCATGTACTGACATCCTGTACAGGTTGCCCCTTAGGGTTCACCGTAACCCCACGATGCATGGATGGAAGGATGGAGTGCAAATCTCTTAGCTAAACCCAGTGGACAAATCTTGTTTCTAATAATGATAATAATAATAATGGTAATATAATGATAATTTTTATTTATATAGCACTTTTCACACATGGAATGCAGCTCAAAGTGCTTTAAATATGAGATTAAAGTAAAACCAAAGACAGAGAAGTAACTAACATGCAGATCAATGAAATTATAGAAAGATGGAATAAATCAAAATAAAATAAGATATAAAAGTATACGTTAGTAAAAAATGGAAATTAATAATGTAATTTACGTGTCAGAAAAATGTACCCAGGGCGTATGGGAATTCTGATCAGTTTGTATAATTTGAGCTCCCCTATTGTTCTGAATCTGATATTGCTGTATGCCCACGATGCCCTGACCCTGACCCCCCCCACGCTACCAGCACCTTTATGAGGGTTTTTTTTGACAAGCCGATGCTTCACTTCTCCAGTGTCAGCTATGAGGACGGGAGTGAAAACATCGGAGGTGCATCTAGCCACTCTGACTGCGTTTCTTGGGAGACCATCTGAAATCTGTTGCTGTTTTTAGTCATTAGTTTGAAAGTGTGAAGGGGAGTTTCACTGAGTCAGGGGCAGATTAATACAGAGGCTATTTCAGACTACAGCCTAGGGCACTGTCAAAATAAGGGGCCGCGGGCAGCAAAACTGACTCTGCGGATAAAATGAAATACAGTTATAATTAGTAAATCTGGCCGGTCGATCTGCTGGTGCAATACTCTCCCGTGATCGGCAAATTTTTACCGCCAGTGGCTCCCCAGCCGAGCAAATTTTTATTTCACATGTCAGTCTCTGGTTGGTCCGTTTGGGGGGTGAGGGGGCCCTAGCCATGTCGGCCTTCGGCTCACTTGGTCCGTTATGCCACATGACAGACTGGGGAATGGCCGTGAACAGGGCCGGGGGGGTGGGCGTGTGTGGCACAATGCTTTTTACACTGGATACTTATTTCTCAAGCATTCTAATTTTCTTTTGTTACCCTTGTGTAACGCCAAGAGGGTATGAAACAATTCAGCATTTCATCACCCTCCTGTTCCTGGGGGGGGGGCACAGCGAATGTTGGTGCATGTCGAAATTGGGCAGAGGTGACTTTCGTAAACCTTGACAGAAAGCCACAAAGTGGTCATGGGGGGGGATCCGCAAGGCCTATAGAATGGCAGTGAACGCTAGCACTGTGGTTCCCGTGGCTCAACCTCCCCCGTGACCATGATTGGTGAGAACAGCTTAGTGTTCGTCTTAAGCGCTGACTTTCACAAATAACGTGGATGTAGAGAGAAATCACACAGTGCAGGGAGCCTGACGCTTTTAGTCCTCGAGTGACCCCACAGGAAGTGAGTCTAAAACACTCCCACACTGAAAACAAGACACCCTCTTCCACATGACTCAGGCTTCTGGCCCCTCCCCCTGTTCTCTAAACTGTCCTGCTTATAATTATTCACTTTAAAATTGGCTTTATTGAGCGGTCTTGGTGGGGGTCTGTGTTACTGCTTACATGCCAATTTGTGGGCGAATTTATGTATTTTCACAAATGGCTTATCTGTCAAACCTGTTGTGAGCAAATCTGATTAAATATTTCCACGGTTTTCCACCGTACCTCTGCAGACTTTTCATTTTTCCCCCACAGGAGAAGTGAAAAATTGCAGATTTTAAAAGAAAATGTGAGCCTTTGTGAATAGATGCACTGTAGTAAGAAGAGGATGCCAGAGAGGATGGACGGCGGTGGAGGAGAAGAAACAGGAGTGTTGGACGAAGAGGTCTTGCAGTAGGGGTTTGAAAAATGAGCCAGCACTATGGGCGCTATTGCCCCCTGCTGGCATAAATTGTCAGCCTGCTGATAACTGGCCCAGAGTTATGGTCAACTGAACGAATGGGACGCTTCCTCTGATCTATGATGGCGGGCTGGATGGGCTGACCCAACCCCCCCCCCCCCATCCGCCCCAAACACCTGCCAGCTAAAATCAAATTTACGGCAACTGACTAAGCAAGAACAGTAACAGGCTGGGTGCACAACAAAATCAGCACATCACCTCACAGAGAAGCACTTGATACTTGGGGCTCCGTGGATAAACAGGGGGGGGCGTAAATTTTATTACAGTACCAGGAAATGAGTTCTGCACAGCGGCTTTAAAGAACATTAAAACCGGAGATACATGGCAGTTCCTGCCGTGACCAACACTGACATGACGTCATGCACGTGGGCCCCGGCGATGATGTAATCGCATGGTGTAAGACTCCCCCGATTGGCTCTGGGATGGGAGGGGGAGGGTGAATCGGAGAACTCCCCAGACGTTCCAGCTGGATGCGGGGGGATGTGGGGGGGTCTGACTTGGCAGTGAAACACCGCCACCCATTTACAGATCGCTGTCATTTCAAACAAACTGGTTGCGCTCTGACTCGAAGGCATTATTCTGGACTGTGGAGACGTTTTCGAATGCCAAGAGATGCAAAACCCAGATGCGGGTGGCACCGAGAGAGGCCGCCGACTATGCATCACGCCGCCAAGTGCTTTTCCTTAGTTTTCTCGGAAAGACATCCAATGGGGACTCGGAGCGGAAATGACGGCCGACTGGCTCCCAATTTCGCAGCTTTAGTATGATTCCGGTCTTGATAACTGGGCCCATTCTGATTCCGGCACCTTGCTCAGAAGCAAGCTTTGGCCCAGTCTTGGGATAATGATACTAGACTGCAGTTATCAAAGTCCACGTATTTCAGGTTTAATTGTGTGTATTGTGACTGGAAGTCTGAAGGTTCCTTACTTCATTGTTATGGTTTTTTGCTGTAAACTCTCAATTTTTTAACCTTTCCCGGCACAGATGAAAGACAGTTGGGAGTGAATCAGCTCTGGGCCCCTTGTTTTGTTTGTCAGCTTGAGACAAACACAGCGAAGGCCCTGACTTTAGCAGATGTCCATGAGCATGCAAGCCTGCCTTTAGGCATCTAGATGTTCTCCTTTCTGAGTGAAAACGCAACTTTGTAAAGTGCCAAACCTTCTGGCCTGGTCCAAGCTTTGGGGCGTCATGATGAGGCTGCGATCGCCATCAGGTTCTCCTTGTAGGCTAAGGTGATGCTCACTTCACAAGAAATCCACTTTTCCTTTCAGAATATTGAACAAGAAGGGAATGATGAAACCAAACTAATGGTGTCTGAATGCAAGGCACTCAAGCTGCGTTTGAGTACACAGCCTTGGGACCCATTTCCCACGGACTGCTGGATCAATTGAGATCACAATGACTGTGTTACCGTGGAATGAAACGTTCAGATTGTGTTTGCCCTTTAATGTCAACAAATATCCATTCAGTCCATAAGTCATGAAATATTAATTTACTGCACGATTACATTAAAGGCTACTGAGGTCAACGTCAGTAAATACATGCCTCATTCACAACTTGGTACATGTTTGTACATGATTACTGCAGACCCAGAGAATTAGGTTAAACATATAGTTATGCCTCCCTGATTTTACACATTGTTTTCAACATTCTGTACTGTTCATTCTGTACTGTAGAATTCCATAAGATGTGTCTAATCCTGAAATATCTACTTAATTAATATTTATGCCATGCATAAAGACATGATGTAAAGTTTTGCTAATGGAATTAGGCATCCCCTTTAATGAGAGCTGAATTCCCAGACTCGTCGGTTGGACCTAGGACTGTGCTTTGAAGCATTTTGGGAAAGTCAAGAGACCTGTGTTTCCTTGTGACAAGCTCACAATGGCCAAGTGCGAATGGAAGAGACTCCTTCGATTTTCTGTGTTATTCAGCGCGTAATAAGTGCTAATTGGAAGCACTGAGCTGCTAATGGTATGAGGTGGGTCCAGTCATTTCAGACGTCAGCCCAGGCTGGTCGAAGTGTGTTTATGTGCCCGAAGGACTTGATCTGCCATTCGCTGGGGCTCTCTTTGCGTTTAACGTTAAAGTGGAACTTAACTACATGTTGTCATAATGGGCTGCTCTGTGGGGTTATACCAAGTTAATAAGATCAGACCACCTGAGATTTTCATTTTCTGCTCACATCTAAGCTTGGATTTTACGTCCACGTTTTTGTACATCATCACCATCTTAATATTACATAAATCAAAATTATGTAATGTATGCCGAAAATTTCCACGGTAAGGATTGAACATTTTTTGCAATATGTAAGCATGTTTTTTTTTTGCCAGCCTGAAGAAGTAAGTGCTTTTTTTGTACAGATCGATTGAACAGTTTCTGACCCGTGAGGTCTCAGACATCCTAGCAACAAAGATTTGCTGTGCTTATTTTTTTTCTGTAATCTGCCCTAGCAGTGTGATACAGCTGCTTGGTGAACTGCAGTCTGAGCACCACTGTTATTCACCTGTAGGTGGAGTGATGGCTGAAGAAGACATGATAGATCTTGAAGAGAGCAGGAGTGTCTTAATAGCGTTACACCTTAATGGCAGTCGTCTTTTTTTTTTTTTTAGTCTCATTTTTGTATTTCCTACTACATCCATGAGTTTCACCTACATAAGGGACAGTGACAGATGCGACATTCCGTGAATGTTGATAAAACATTTTAATTCTGTTCTCTTAACATTCTCTGGTGACCATCACAAGGACTTTCTGCACCTTTCCAGAAGGACAACTCCTTACAACCTTTTTCCACCTCAGTGAGCAGCACAGAGAAGCATCGTCAACGCATACTGTGCGCCAACAGTGCGCCCTAAATCACCAACAGGGCGGCGCTGTGGGACAGTTGACGCAGGGATCCCGTGCCCCGGCGGCACGCTTCTCTGCATCGCCCCATTGTTGGAGACAGAAGGGCCTCCAGCATCTCTGCTCCCTCCCTCTTTGTTCCTGTGTGTGGAGCTGCCAGGACACTCAAGCGTTTTCAGGGGAGGTCGAAGGGTCAGCCGTCATGACAGAGGGTGCCACTGAGTGTCCTTCTCATTTAGCAGTAATTAGAAGTGTGCCTCGTGCGTCACCGTCCAGACAAAGACCATCTTCAGTGAGGACCTCCTTTTAAAAGCCTCCATCGGAGGAGTCAGATTGAGTTTGAAAGCTTGCAGGCTGTAGCTATAGCTGAAAGAGCGGTGTAGCATGAGTCCAGTGTGGGGGTGGTCACCCCCAATCTTGTGGGCCGTGCTTTTGACTGAGCATTTAGCTCGGTGTGATATTTGAGGGAACTGAGCAGAGATGGTTTTTTTGGTGGTTTTGGGGGGGGTGGGGGGTTTATGACGGATTCAACAGCTACTTCCTCCTTGGGGGGGAGACATGCTGATCAGGCTGGCATCTGGAACGTTTTCTGGGGGCTGTTTCTACAGGTTGGGTGGGGGGGACAGGGAATGAACAGGAGCTACTAATTCTTTTACAGCTGGATAGAGGCTGACCGTACAGGGTCCTCATGCTCCTTGTTTGTGAGGGTTGGGATCTGTTTTCACTGTGTCCATTTTCATAGTCCGGCTCACAAACGCCCCCCCCCCCCCCCAAGACGGCTGTTCAGAAAAAAGGAAAACGGGGTTCGAGAAATCATCAGAAAACTGAAACATTTTGAGCTTTCCGCTACAGGAATTTTAATTTGGGATTAAAACGATTGAACTGGAGAGTGGGTGTTTTGGCTCTAAAGCTGCACATATTATTGTAAGATTTTTGCTTACGATGAATTTAAACTGTGACTAAAGAGTGTTGAGGAAATTACATCCCTGTTCAGTAAACTTGTGCTTGACCGACGGGAGACGGCCATGAAATATGTCTAAGATGGCGTCCACGATGTCTGATCTTCCAGCATTTAACCACTCCTCGGTGTGAGGACAACACAGCAGCCCTAGGAATCCCCAGCCAATCACGCGCACAGATGTGCACGCATGTGACGGGCTGTGTCCGGGGGTGGTGCCCTGATTGAGTGACATCTCTGGCAGAAGGGTGTAGCCCCGACAGAGCTGCGCTATGGGGTAGGAGGCAGGGTGGGCAGGGAGAGGCACGGCACACGTGGTGCTCTATTTGCAGCTCCTGTCAGTTGCCTAGGAGACCCGTAGCTGAGTCCCGCCAGGGAGTGGCGCTGACCTCGCTCGTGGAGGCAGGCGCTCACAGCAAAAGCGCTCGCATCCATTTCGTGTTTTTGTTTTGTCAGAAAGCCGCCCTCTCTCTGGCTCCCCAGCGTGCCGTCCCTGCCGAACACCGGCATGTCGGCAAGCTTGGTGGCTGAAACAGATGGATTTGTTCCTCCAGTGCCCCGCCTCTTATTGTCATGGTTACCACACAGCCTCTTCCTTGCTCCACTAACAGGCTTGGTTAATCTGGTTCGGTGTCCTCTGAGCATTTTTAGAGACGATAAACCCTTCCTGTACTCATCCCTGTGTTTGGTCTGTGTGATTCCTTTTTTTTTTTAAAATGAGCCTCACTCACACTAGGTGGAGTTGATCCTCCAGAGTAAATCGCACAACTTGTCTCTGACACACAGCAGCCAGAAGATGTCGTGGGGCAAGGGAGGACACTGGTGAAGCTCTGGCACATCCCCCTCCTATGTAGCACCCTAGAAAGCCTTGCTACAAAGCTAATGTTGCCTTGTCACTTTCATTGTGGGCACTGATGGTTTCCCAAAGTGCTGTCAGCGAGCCAGACAGGTACAGCCAGAAGCCCTTCGTTGACACTCTGGAGATCAGCATGACCCTGCAACGATTGAATGGTGATGCAAACTGCGCGTATGAGAGGATGTGTATTTAGAGAGAATTTTGCAGTCCACAAAGACAAAGAGCCGTCCATAATTCTGCAGGTTCTGATGCAAAGAAATCAATCACAAGCACCCTGTGGTCATTGGGACAATTTTTAGCAGATGCACTCGCCTTTGATACTTCCGTGGTTTATCGCATCCCAAACTTCATCCCATGACCCCCAAAATATGCAGAAACTTACAACCCCTTTGGTACAGTTTGCTGACCGGGTGGCTGGGGGGGGGGGGGGTCAGTACATATATAGCAATCGCCCGGTTAAAATTGAATGTTTTTTTTTTTTGTTTTTTTTTGTTTTTATAAACGTTTCAGAAATGATCTCACGACTCCCACCTTGTGATCATCTACTTTATTATTCCTAAACCATCTATGTATGTTTAATGTACTTAAGTCAATATTAGCTCATGTCCTTAATTATTTACACTTCAAGAGCTATGATTCACTCAACAGATTCCATCATTTGTGTGTTTTTTATTTTTTATTTGGAATGGGTGGGCTGTTCGATGTTGGTAGCTAAAACTTCAAGGTGCGTAGCCTTATAGCCAAGGCCCTTTTATAGATGCAGACCATGAGAAGTTTTGTGTAATGTCAATAGAGACAATGACAAGAATCGTCGGTAATTTATGAATTAACCGCAAAACCAAATGGATGAGAACGCCGACAGGTTAGATGCTTTTAGCTAAGTGATTCCGAGAAGCAGAATTGAAATCCTGTCTTCCGTCGGCTGTCACATATTCAGAATCCGGACTTTTCTGTGGTCAGTTACGGCTCAGGCTCGGCTACCTTTGCCACATGGCTGACTGGCTGCCGTGAAAACTCCATCCCTAGTGGTGCCACGTTCCCCTTCAGTATTTATCAGTAGGGCGCTGTTTATGAGAGAGATTTCAAAACACTGAAACTGACAGAGCAACTGCGGGGGTGGTGCTTAAACAGTGTTTATTTCTCTGTCGTCTTCAACTAATTCGCTTCAGCTCAGCGACAGATACGGTTGCAGCCCTTTGTCAAACACGAGGCTGTATTGTGTGTATTTTATTACTTCCTGAAACAATGTCCCCAGTTCCCTTTGCACTGAGAGCCCTACTGTACATTGTTACTGCTTTTGAGATTTGATGGCATCGAGTTGGGTAATGGACGTCCCACAGCCTTGCCAGGCAGGCAGCATAAAATGAAATCAGTCACAGAGCAGTGCAGCCCCTTTGCTAAACTTCTGAACAAATATCATTTGAGCCGGGAGATGCAGACAGGTTTTGCAAATAGCAATTAGTCGGTGTGCCTGTGTCTTTGGTTTGGGTCCCTACTAGGCTGATGGCTCTTGGAGTAGTTATCTGACATGGGAACAGCATGTTGACAGTTCTGAGTTATTATTCGACAATGTGGAATGGGCAGTAGGACCTGGAGGATGCCTCCTGACACAAGACACGACATTTCACCACGGGAAGTGCCGAAGTTTGGGGAACGTCCAAGGGCCTTCGCTTCTTTGGTGGATAATCTTGGCATAAGTCGCTACCATTATAGAAAAGCCACCCACTGGTTTTATCGAACGGAAGTAAATAGGCAGAAGGTGGCCATTCAATCAAAAGACATTTTTATATGTTGGACAGTATTGTAATGAGAAGCTTATAAAGTCGACGTTAATGCGTTAATGCTTGGTATGATTCAGATGTCATTAAGCTTGACTGTTGTCATGACCATTAATTACCTGGGGTATTTATTCGATTTAAGTGGGGTTTGTGAAGCAACATTAGCAAGCTGGCCAAACCCTCGGCTGTTAGTAACGATGACTTGTTTTGGCCCGTTTTGAAGGGTCCTTTGCTGGGCTCCAAGTGGGTGGGTGGGCAGAATTTCTACAGATTTACTACTCTTCATGTCAAATGATTTCTGCAGGGACAAAGACAAGTGCTTGCGTCATGCTGGCACCCTGTGTTTCGGCAACAGCGTTGCTGCGCGCACAGGAGTTCTGCCCGGCGGATGGTACTAGCCAGGAGGGTGCAAGGTTGCACGTGTGCCGTGTACGCTGACATTATTTTCCAAGCGCTCTGTTGGCACATAGTGTTTGGTTTGATGAATATTAATTGCTGCTAAGTGGCGTGACCGCCGGGAACGCCTGCGATGTAGAGCTGTCTGGAAGCCGTGACGGGGGTGATCTTCTCAAGCACATATCCATGTATGGGATTGTTTTTCTCTTGGGCTGGGGACAGACTGAAAGGGGCTGATGTGGTGACACTCCCGCCGTGTCTGGAGGGCACCCTGTTTTTGTCATGTTCCTCCAGCTAGTTCCCGTGTTTCGTCTCCAAGACGTCCAGACAGTGGACCCCTCCATTTGTTTGTTATGGACTCTTCCATGCCAACCATCACAGAAACAGTGGAATTGACTGGGATTTCGCATTTTATTTACTGTTAAACCGCCAGACTGGTCCAAATTCAATTCATTAAATTGGCCAGTGCAACTAATAAATCGTTTTTTTTTTCTTCGTTATTATGAAACTAAAGGATTTAGATGTTCCATGAGCTCATTATATTTTGTTTTGAAAGGACGAGTAGTTTTTGTTTGCGCTGGATTTTCTGTATGTTTGAGATGAGTAATGGATATAATCTTAAATTACAAATAAAAATTAGAGCATGACATGCAGAGCTGGGTTGTACAAATATTTTTTTATGGATTCAAAACTACTGCACATATAATCGGCAGTACAACTGAACCTATGTTTAATGTTTAAAATAGATCTGACGTGCAACGCCATTAGTAAACGTTTGGGATGATGGTATTTATATAGATGTTATCTGTCCCCATTTTGTCATTTGATATTTCTGTATGTCTAAACTGTTTTTGTATTCCTGAGATGTACAATGAAAAAGTATATACATAATGCTTTAAAGGTTTTAAAAATAATCTAGACTTTGTTATACCTCAAAGTAGCACCAAGTCATATAAAAATGATATGTGAAAATTAAGTACACAGACACTGATGTTAAATATTCCTTCAAGATTGTTATGAATTTTTCTTGTCCAAATTCTGATCAGAATAAAACAGAATCCACAATTTTTATTTGTTACCCTTTTGTGTCGTGTTAGAGATCTCGACCCTATCACTACAGATGGCTGCTCTTTAGATGGGGCGACATCTCAGATTCGAAAGCTTCTGCTCCCGCAGGCATGACATCGTGAGACTGAGAGATGGCTTGTCGGCAGGCGTGACGGCCTGTTTGTATATGGCGCCAACTGCAGGTCTGAGTTTGCATCCTCATTCTGTTTGTTATCCACAGCTGTGCGTTGGATACTGATGGAGCAGGTGGTGCAGCAAACATTTTGGAAATGGTAGACTGCTATAGGGGTGACCTTTAAGCCGTAACTAATACAGTGCATCGAGATAATTAGGGGAAGCCACTCTATGGAGTCCACAGCTGACCAAAACTCCATGGAAACCAGATCCATTTGACTTTCTGTGGGTGGGCCCACACGCCCCGCCCATGCAGCCAACCATGTTACCACACCGATCAAACACCACAGCGGTAACTATGGAGAAAGAGATTAACACCAGAGTACCCCTGGAAGACAGCTGTAATCGCACTGACTATGACACTCTGCAAGTGTCCTGTCCGGGATTCATGAGCGCAGGCTGAACATGCACCATATTTAAATTTAAACACGTGAGATTTAAATAGACCTCAGAGTGTAAATCTACCTCCAGCAAGAATCCCTTTCTCCTTGACTTAGACCGCCTTAAACTTCTGCTGGAAAGTTTTGAATGATTTTAAGTTGGTGCTCAAAACCTTGCTTAGGGCAGACTAATGTACACAACAGGTAGGCAGCAGTTAGGGGTCAAAACTGGACTGGAGTTTGACTGGCAGCGTGCTGTCGTATCAGCAGCTACCTGCCTGGCCAGCTGTAGGAAAGTGTCTGCTTCACTTTCACCCCTCTGTGGCATGTTATGGAGCTGGGTGCCACTCCAGAATCCCCAGATCTGCATGGAACAGGCAAGCTAAGGGTGCTCCAGTAAAAGGAGGCTGCAACCCCCTCATGCCAGTCCCTCCCACAGGGTGCAGTGGCCCTTCCCCCACCCGCCAGGCTGGCTGAATGGAGACGCTGTGGCCTAAGCCCTGCTCCCCACCGCTCCACTTCCTTCCCTCCTTGTGCCCTTCTCTTATTGCGTTGCTAATGACCGTTGGCTTTGTGTGGCACGTCGCGGTTCCCTGTTACCAACAATGCCAGCGCGCTGCTGACATTGTCTCGTCTCTTTGTCGCTCTTTTGGGGGATCAAGATGTCTTCCTGTCACACATTACCAATGGGCTGCTTGCTGTTGCCAATGTTACTTTAATTACTTGCTGTCCGTCAGTTTTCCTGGTACTTCCGTTTGAGAGTGACCCATGAAAAGAGCCTGCATTTTTAATTATAATAGTAAATAATGCTCTATAAAGATTTCTAACCTCTTACTATGCACAAAACTTCATTTTGACTGCAAAAATACATCTTCCTAACTCATAAATTCATCTTATACTGTAAGATTTTAATATGTAGTAAAAAGAGCCAACTAATTATACAATTAAACAAGGTACTATACAGAGCTAATGAATTGTATAAGGTAACGTCACGTATAACGACAGAGACGTTTTCTTTGTGTATCAGTATATAAGATATAGTGTCTTAGGCAGGTTTTACACAGCAGAAGGGTCACTATTACACAGGATAGTCACGCATGTCTGACGTTGCCGTATATTTATGTAAGAGAATAAACGGATAGATGCACGAAGCACCAGCGCCGATTAACAGCCCCCGCGCATTATCCACATAAACGGGCGTACTGTCCCAGACACATCTGTCAGGTTTTCCGTGACTTAACCGCATCTCCGAGCAAAATGAATTAAAGAAGGTTCAGGAATGCCCACATTTATAAAAATTTTATAATCTATTTAATTTTAAGGCTCTTAACACGGAGCGGAGTCCAGTGCAATGTGCAGTTTTCTGAAAATCTATGTGAAATCGTTCTCAAATGTTTAAACCGCATCAATACAGACAGAGCACCTATAAGAATTATGTGACCTGAGGTAGTTATCGACTGTAAACGTATGTGTAGATTTGGAACAGCAAGCCATAGATTAAAATACACAATCATGTATAGTGCCCCTGGTTTATGAATAAAAAAATTGGTGCCGTGATATCCATGCTAGCATTCCATGTTACTGTGCCACACTGATGGCATATGCAGTGCATGAAATTCAGACTACGACGCGCCCCCTTCCAGTCATCCGCAGACCGTTAGTTTTAATGCACTGCAATCAGCCGAGGGCCCGTTTGCGGTTCGCGACCGGGGCCCCTTCAGCACGATCGCCCGGCACGATGCTCCGGACTAAGCCCCGCTCGTGCGGTGGGGCTTTGAGGAGGGATGTTGTTCAGCCCAAGCATATCTCACCTGCTCCCCGGGAACTCACAGCGGATGTCTGGCTAAATATAGATCAGAAGGCGCTCACTGTTGCTGCCTGATTAGGGGAAGACTAGACATGTCTGTGTGAGCTCCCGACATGCTAAAAAAATGTCTTGAGGATAAAATTCATTATCGGTGCAAAACATGTTTGGTGATGCATGTAATATAAATCTTATAGTGAAGTTTTAAAAAAAAAAATGTCTAACCTAACGACTTTAGAATTGGTTTGCGTTGCATTTCAAATTTAATTTTGCAATGATGCATTCGTGAAGCCGTTCATTGAAGTTAGCATTCAGATCTGCGATCTGTAGCGAATTGCATTGATATCCGAGCCTTGAAGCGGTACGTGATTGTTGAGATGCGAGGGTTTTTGTTGTTCAGGCATAAGCGACAAAAGCAGAAATTACGCGAAATGGGGGGCGTGGGCATGAAGGAGCATGTTCTGTCCAGCCTGCCTCGCCTTGTACCCACACGTTACATACTGACCTCATTATTCGTGATGAAGTGTAAAAATAAAGGTGAAAATCGCAATGTCGCCACATCAAACTCCATGTGTTTTGACATTACTGCGATGCTGTTAAGCCCACCATTACGTGCGTCTGTTAACAAACTGAATTTTGTTAAAAATACAAGCTGTTGCTTCCGGCACATGGTACGTGAGATCTCCCTGTCGGCTCTTGACTGCCCCTCAGTGGAGGAATAGAGTTATCACACTTTGATCTGGTTTTGTCTTGAATAATAATGAATAATAAATCGTTTTATAAAGCTAAAAGTCATCGCCGTAAATTCTACCCTTTTTAATGGGGTTATGATTGAAAACAAATTCGACTCCCAGCCAAAAACACATGATTGTTAATTTCTTGTTAGAAATGCTGTGTGTGAGTATATGCAGTGAATATGCAGGGGAATAGTTTAACATAGAATTATAAATTTACACCACATACAAACTGTATTTATTTGCTTTATTAATAAAAAGAAGGAGAAAGCGCCGAGGAGCTGAGAAAACATTGTTGCAATGTATTAGACGTCATTTCGGCGTTTGGACCCGTGAGCATACAGCGGTATCAAAATCTGTGAGCCAAAAACTGGATCTGCGAAGGCACCTGATCTACTCCGCATGTCGTCTCATTTTGCGAAGTTAGGTTTCACTCCACACTCTGACCCTGTTACTTTGCCCTGTTTGAGTCACTTTATTCAGTGTCAGCTGGCTGTGGTGAGTTACCTGAATGAGACAACTGTTATCAGAGGAAACCCGAACATTATGAAATGAAGTGATACTGTATTGATCAAACTGAACTCACCCATCTTGCTCTCCACGACACACACGTAGGTGAGCGCAAGCTTGGCAGCGAAGGGCTCGAACCGGCCACCTTCTAAGCACAGGCATTGAGGCTTAGCTACACGTTGCCCCCCTTAGTTATATCCAAGTATAGCATAGGGTGTTTTTTTTGGATTGTGTGCAGTTTTAGATATCTGGTATTCAATAAATCATATTTACCCATGAAACTATTACAATATTTTAATATTCGATATCTGAACAATTTAGAAAAAGATCACATTATAATGAACGTAGAGAGAGAAAATGATTTACATGGTCTTGCCACGGGAGGGCAGCAGAGTGTAATTTAAAAAAATTGCAGCCTGTTTGCGTAAACCGTGGGTTGTAATTGTGAAGACGCAACATAAAGGGCATTTGTGTGAAAACTATAATTAATCTAATTGGGTGAAGCTTTTAAATAATTTATGCTTAGCTGTTGCCGTACTTCACAGTAAAAATAGCGGCGGCAGATCAAGTTGGTGATATGAGCATTATATAGCGGCATGTCCGTGTTGCTTTGTCTGTATATACCGTCTAGTCACTGGGAACCTGCCCTGGATAAGCATGTTTATAGATCGCGATTGGATAAAACGATAGATGCCTATGTAACCCAGCTGCACTTAGCTCTACTTGGTCTACTTGGTTACACCTACATCTACCTTAAAATGCCTTTAATTGTTATTGATCAGACTGACTTTGCCACACTCGAATACATACAATATTCCTGTAGATCATATAGAAATTGCATTCGGTGTCGGAAACGCCCAATTTTTAAGTGTTCGGTGAATTTATGAGCAGGTTTGTAAAGCATCAGGAGAAGATTTGCTGATCGATATTGCTTCTTGCCAGCCATGTAGGACGCGTTATGTGACAGTTGTATTGTTTCGCAAGGTAGATTTACATGCGCACATTTTTCTGGTGTAAATGGTAGCCTTTAAACAGGACTTGGAAAAGTATGTTTGCAGCTCTATATTTACTACAAGCGCTTAACTGGCCGCCTACGCGATTAGATTATTTTTCTATTTGGCTGGCAGGATTCAGAAGCCAGTGGAAGATTTCCTGCCTTTTCCAATTACTCGGTGTGGCTGCGACACTGTCTATTTCGAGAGGCCTTTCTCATTTCAGCGGGCGTATTTTTAGCTCGCAATCTTCATCTCCTCTCGATCCACGGAGGCGATGCTGGGCGAGCTGGTGCTCCGTGTTTACGCGTCAGATATGGAGTGCGGAGGTCGCTGGGACCCGGTACAGTGTCAGCTCCCATTACACCCCCGGGTGCACGTGCTGTATTCGGGATGGGGGGGTACGTGGGTGACACAGTCCTTTACAATGTACCTGTCAGCTGCTGCGTTTCAGGGAATTTCCCTCACGTTGCATAGCTGTCTACCTATATGTTTGCTCTTATTATGTGGAGCTATAGGTTGT
The DNA here is from genome assembly GCA_011763525.2 of Mormyrus iriodes. Classification (NCBI taxonomy): domain Eukaryota; kingdom Metazoa; phylum Chordata; class Actinopteri; order Osteoglossiformes; family Mormyridae; genus Mormyrus; species Mormyrus iriodes. Next base: position 10,843,950 of record JAAGVU020000041.1, on the reverse strand, counting down.
TTCCAGTATGTGGAAGAATTTTGAATTTGAAATTCCACTTAAATGCGACCTGGTGAATTTATCATCTAGGCTCTTTGCTGTTGAGCAATTAAAAATGTTTTGCTATAAACACCACAAATCTAGCATTGTAAGCAGTCTTTTGTCGTCTTGATTCTTCTTGAGCCCTCTGTGACAGTGGCCAGTGACACGAAAGGTGTCTCTGAATGCCTGAGTGCGCCACCCTCTGGCAGGGGGCGGTAGGACAGCTGTAACGCTAGAGGTCCAAATGGTCATAGTCTCAGCGATCGCAACTTCCATGAAAGATACAAAAGGTCAGAAGTCCCCTGGCAAGGTGACCGCGTAACTGAAATCCCTTGTGGCAGCATGCCATCTTTGAGGGCGAAATGGATCCATTAAAAACGCTTTGCATCGTTTGTAAAACCGATTCGAGGCGGGATTTCAGGGAGTCCGCTTGGCAGCTCTCTCCAGGCCTTGTCTTAGTGTCGAAGGAAATCGTATTTGTGTGCATTCAGGCCGTTATCAGTGATCTCCTCTCCCCTGTGGGACTGGGCTATGATGGCTTTGCCGAGACGATGACCCGGTGAGAGATTTCCTGGTCCGCACGGACACAGTGCAGGTTAAATACTCGGAGATGCGCTGGTCTGGACCTGGCTGGGATGTGGGGAGGAGATCTGTAAGCACTGACACGGGGGTGAGACCTGGGGGAACAAAATGCCCCCACCCAAAAGTCTCTGCTTGTCCCTCAGGCGGGCACTGGAAGCCCTATCCCCTTGATGTCCTTTCCTAGTGATTTCTAACCTGAATTAGACACATAAGGTTTATTTAATGCACCTTGAGTTACTCACTCTAAGCCATGGGCTGTGTGCTCAGTGTTAATGAATCCTGCAGCATTATGATTTGCCCATGATCTCCATCACCGCTTTCCTTTTTGCAGCTTCGCTGGGCTACTGTGGTTCAATGTCGGTGCTGGTGGGGTTCCATCGTGGCGGTGGGCAGTTGGGTATATTGGATGGGCACCAGTGTTGTGTCCGAAGACCTGTGCTGGTTTCCTTTGATGGGTGGTTGTTGACTGGGGGTAGTGGCGATGGTAGATGTCGTCAACTTGGCTCCCCTCGTGGCGTCAGCTCTACTGCAGTTGCTCATCATGCATGCAAGCAGGTCTCTTGTATTTCTCCCCCACATTGCAGCCTGCTAATCCCCTACAGTAACCTCTGCATCAGCGGCTCATCGGCGCCGCCCTGGTGTCGCCTCGCTCCCGTCATCAGATTGATCCATTTGGTCCACCGTATTGCAGGTGTGGGTTCTGAAATCGACGGGGGTTCCCCTTTCCTGCCTGTCTGAGGTTCTGACGTCATGGGGAGCATGTCAATGGTGCTTCTTATTAACCTCACACAGTCCCATTAGGCATCAGGGCTGATGGTGCTCTGCAGGTTTCTCTTGTTCTGCTGGGATCTCCAGTTTAGCCTGCGTGTCCTGTGTGAGTTCAGTGTGCTGTGGAGGTGGGGGGTATATCATGAAGGGAGGGGCCTCCCCACCGAACCCCAGGGCACCCGAAAGCCGAGCCAGGCCACCCTCTGGGTGCTGCGCCCGTGATGCATTACCCCGGCAATCCGCCATGGGACACGCTTTCGCTCCTACTCGCTGAATCCGTATTCTCGGCGGGCAGGCGGGTCATGGGCTGGATTCCTGCGCGTGGGTGCACGCTGGGAGCGCCGTCTGTCCCGCACTAATGCCACTGAATCCGCCCTTTGGGGGGCGAGAGCGAGCTGAACAAAAGCAGCTTCTTTCCTTTTGAAGGCGGCCAGCACCCGTCCTGCAGCAGCAGTGCTCACACTTGCTGTCCCGTCAGATCTGTGGATTCGGATAGTGGGATACGGGGAAGATCGAGCTTTTATTGAATTTTTCCTGTAAGTTGTTGTGCCCCCCAACACCCCCCCCACTTTTATTCAGAATTCTCTGATCTGGTTTCACTTCTGGCAATGTAATATTGGACCCCTCCCCCCCTGCACCGAAAGACCCATCTGGTACCTGGCACCAACGTTCTTCTGACGTTTTGACCGTCAGACTGACATGAGGTGCTTGTTTGTGCTGCTGGTCCATTCCGCTTCAGATTGACAACATGGCCGCCTATCCTGCCCCGCCGCGTTTCTACCACAGCACAGCATTTCTGCACCTCCACACCTGCACCCCCCCCTTTTCTTGACATCTCTTCCTCTACCAGACGACCTCAATCCACCCCCGCCCCCGCTCTGGTGGTGAGACTGCCCTCCACACATTGTTAATATTCAGTGACTGCAGTCTCCCACCAAACTCTTAGGTGCTGGAAGGTGGGCGAGCCACCAGATGCCCCCCCCCCGCGCATTCAGCCTGGCCATAAACAGAGATACGCCGCTCCCCCCCTCCACTCCGGGAAGCTAGCAGACATTGGCATCTTTCTTCATCCTTTTTTTTTATGGGGCATTTTATGAAAAAGCAGGACCCCCCCCCCCCCACATGACAGTTTCTGCGGTGTTCCTTGGCATTGCAGTTCCGGCTCTTGGTACTCCGGTGTGTGTCGGAGTGGGGCTCGCATCCGGCGGTGAGACTTCATTATTGCCTGCCCCCCCCAGCCCGGCATGGGCTGATCCAAGCAGAGGCCCCATCAGAGAAGCGTCTCCTTCTCTCCTCCTACTCCTTCCCCCCCACCCCTGCCCTCACTTAGGCACTTCCAGCTGGCGGCAGGGG
>JAAGVU020000041.1:10765570-10821521 GCA_011763525.2 Mormyrus iriodes | reverse complement strand
ATATAAAGGGTTTATAAGGGCTTAAAATATACAAAAATAACCATATAAACATATGGCTTTTACTTCGCGGATTTTCAACCTTCGGGGGGGGTTCTGGAACGCAACCCCCGTGATCGAGGAGGGATCACTGTACTGGATAAATGCCGATGGATGGATGGATGGTTGGAATGAATGAATGATGTTTCGAAGGCCTAATGCTTCTATCACTTTAAAATGTGAAACCTTCATGATTCTGCTGAAATACAGAGTAATAGTACTGCTGATGTTATGGGCCGAGTCCAAGGCATAGTACGATTTTTTTTTGCTAATCTAATATCTAACATCCAGTCCTTCGGTGCTATTGACTAGTCCTGACATATTGTTGACGATGCATGTGCGGATCTGCACAGCAGCTAGAAGAATGACCAGAATCTAGGCTGCTGTTAGGGTCTGTTCTGGCTTCGGGACTGGGATCGGGGTCAGATGGGGGTACACAGCTGCGAAAACAGGGATGCATGGTTCCACCAGGTTATTTCTGTCAAGTTTGGATGCAGGCATTTTTGTAATTATTATATTGTGGGGGCTAGATTTCCCAACAATGTGAAAAAAATCTTGCAACTTTTTTTTTTGGTCCCCCTCAAGGATAACCTCAATTTTATAAAAAACTAAAAATTCCAAAAGTCTTGTAATTTGTTTGGTTGCTTATGGTTAAGGTTAAGGCGGGTTAGGAGTAAGGTTGTCATAATTGGGATTAGGGTTTTGCCCATAGAGATGAATGGATGGTCCCCAAAAAGATATGAATACAAATGTGTGAGTGTGTGTGTGCTCATGCATGTGTGTGTGTTTGTCGGACATCCACTTCACGCCATAGCTTTGCACCCCCACCCCCTTAAAGACCTGCATCTCTCTCCTGCTACAGAATGGCCATCCTCCCTGACATATGCCTATGTGCGACGCCATATTTCTTGGTTTGCGAGATTAGCTTTGGATTTTAGCACCGCCTCCCGTTCCCTGCCCCCTCCCTGCAGGGGGGAAAGCGCATTAGCCCACTGTGACACCCCCAAGCAGCTCTCTCCTCCTGCTCAGGCACCTCCGGAAGTTTCTAGCTGTGCGCCACCCATTTTAATTGAATAATTAGTTTCATATCGCGCATTTCTGTCTGTTCCTCTTCACCCGGATGGCTGTAATCCTCTTTTGCCGCCATTCATGGCTAGTTTTTAATTTGCAACATAAAATATTTCCGGTGCATCTTTTTAAACTGCCAGCTCTGTACAATTTGGGGCCTATCTGTGCCCATGAGGACCAGTCACCCGAGTTCAGTTAGATATCTATTGGCGGGTGTGATGGGGCACTGGGCTAAATCAAGGTGTCTCAGTAACATCCCTCCTGTTCACCCGTGTCTCCATATGCAGCCTAATCCAGAGGTTCGGCTGCTAGTGAGGAGTGATGTCAGACCCTGCGGGAGGGAACAGGGGTGAATCTTTGCCCCACACAATGTACGGCCAGCTATAGCTTTTGGTGTAACGTCATGCTCTTCTCGTGAGGCGATATCACCCCCCAACCTGGTTCATGTGTGATTTTCCAAACCCGCTTTATTTTTCTCTCAAGTCCCCAGGCTTTCCCCCATGGCACTTTTTAAAGACCCCCCCCATCATTCCTTAATGCCACAGGAGTGTTTTTGACTAAACTTAACAGTCTAAATATCGAGGAAAAAGTTGAGTTTAGTCACCAGGTGGCCAAATTCAGATAATTAGAGTGAAGTGCGATGGAATCTGCCAGGGGTGGTGCTGCAAAGGGCCCCAGAATCGCGGCACTGAGGCCATAAGCTCGCGGTGTCGCCAAAGTGCTCGTGGCATTAGCAACAGACTTGCAGCATCAGCAACAGGCTAATGACGTCAGCGATGGGCTCATGGTGCCAGCGAGGGGCTGACAGCATTCGCGTTGGGCTCATGGTGTCAGTGACGGGCTCATGGCATCAGCAATGGGCTCATGGTGCCAGCGAGGGGCTACCGGCATTCACAAATGGGCTAATGGCGTTAGTGGCTTTTGTACAACCATCACAGTCAGTCTGACATAGTCAGCAGCTTGTCATCCTGAGTCTTTTTCAGCGGATTTTCACAGGCGTCTTCTTCTCGCTGAAATGCCTTTGTCCTGTACACCCCACCTGTGTTATTGGTGGGGAGATGTGGATTAGTGGCCAGGGCAAAGGTGCTGTAAAGGGGGGGAAGGTTAGGATGGTTCCAAGGGCCCCTAAGTGACAGGGGCTCTAAAAAAAAATTGGAACTTAATTAGATTGCTCTGTATGATATGTGTTTATGGGGCCCAAAATCTGCAGCAGTGCCCCTGGGTCAGCCTCACCCCCCTTCCCCCCGGCTTTTTAACTTGGTCTACTCCCTTGATTCTGCCTCATGGAACTTTCCAATGCTAAGTGAAAGTTGACCAGGCTGCGTGCAGCAGGTTAGAAAATAAGTAATGATAATTAAATATGAGTTTGGCTGTAGGCTCACCGTGTTTGGCTGATGGAGAATATCATGCACATTTCCTTTTTGGGGACCGGACCAAGGATGGAGCGGTGGGTTGCCACTGAAGGAACCAAAGGCAAAAGACACAAATGCCGTTGCCATGTGACTGGAAAAGCAGACAATAATACACACAGCGCTCACTCTGAGACAGAATCCATGTGCATGGACGTTGTTCTCGTCACCGGGAGCGAAACAAAACCAAACACTAATGTTTAAACCAGTTAATCCACATTGGTTACACCGATCACGAGCCCTCTACAGTGCCCCCTCTCGCTAAACGTCGGTACTGCAGGAAGACGGAGAACATACAGTTTAGTGCAGGGGTGGGCAGTCTTATCCGCAAAGGGCCGCTGTGTATGCAGGTTTTCACTGCCACTGCCTAATTAGATTACTAATTAGAGGGCCGATTGGCTGAAGAGTCCTCACACCTGGGTTTGAACAGCTGATCTAAAGGTTACCCCAAAAACCTGCATATACTCTGGCCCTTTGCGGATAAGATTGCCCACCCCTGGTTTAGTGTGTTACAGTGACCAGCATGTATGCATGCCCCCACATCAACAATCCATGTTCGGTCAACATCTTAATTCCCGTAACTCAAAGACGATGGGACTGTTTGAATTGGTACGTCCGCGTTGTGAATTAGAATCAGTGTGGCGATTGTCATCCAGGGGGCTAGCTTATCGCCAGTCAGCGGAAGGTGCGTGCATGTACACTGGATTTTTTCTTTGAGATGTCCATCTTGCGATAAGGTAACACTTTACTTGACGGGACACAAATAATGTTGTATTTTGATATTACTTATGTATTAATTAACCATAAACTAAGTCTTAGTTACATACTGATTTCATCTTCGTTCATCATTAATGAAACGTGATGCGACTTTTATCTCAAGCAGTTATATTTGTTACTAAATGTATTCATTCTGTAAACCTTTGTGAACTACTGAATACAAAAAAAACAGAAGTTACATACTGATCGCATATTTGTTTATCATTAATGGATCACGATGTATCTTTTACCTCAAGTAGTTACTATTTTTTGTGCATGATTTGTACTTCAGAAGTAACTGAGTTACTACTAAGTATTTGCGCCCCCTCAAGTAAAGTGTTACCGACGATATGCTGTAATGACAGTAATAAATGGGCAGGCTTTCGCACTGCTGCAGCACGGAGCTGGTGTTTTCGTCTTGCGGTGAAAAGCGAAGGACTTTAAAAGGAACGTGTCCCGCCGCGGGGGTCCCGGCGGATGTGGAGGGAGGTGGGCTGGCGGACTGAACGGACTCATCTAGCCTTTTCTCTTTGCAGTCGGACAGCAATGCCAGCTATCTGAGAGCGGCGCGGGCGGGCAACTTGGAGAAGGCCCTGGATTACCTGAAGACAGGGGTCGACATCAACATCTGCAACCAGGTACTGCCATGGTGTTTCGAATCTGTGTAGCTAAGGTGCCTGTTGTTGTGTGATAACAGTTGTTTCGTTGGACATCTCTCTCTCTATCTCTTTGTCTCCACAGAATGGCCTGAATGCTCTCCACCTTGCCTCCAAAGAAGGTCACGTGGAGGTCGTGGCAGAGCTGATTAAGCTCGGAGCCAACGTCGACGCGGCGACAAAGGTCAGCCTCCTCCTTCCACTCGATTAGAGAGGCATGCAGATTCGAGGAAGGCGCCATTTGTTGGGGAGGGATTTCCCTGTGCCAAATCTCCCAGTAAGGACAGCACTCCAGATGACCTTGGCACAGCCAGCAGAGGTCGACTATGTCTTTGGAGTCCCAGTGGTTTGCTCACTGCTGGGGGGAGATTAATGGTATAGCATAAAAGCCTGTGCAGTACAGATCGGAAGTTGAATCAGGCATGTAAGACAAACGGGCGCTAAAGTCATGCTAATTTATTGTATTTATGAACTTTATTTATGGACCACAACCCAACCATAAACATGCAGTCATGTATATATATTTCAAAATATGCTGTATAAAACAATTGCATCATTCAGTAAAATAAGGGAGCTCTATCCTCTCCTTCATCTTTCAGCCACCCCTGCAGTTTGCAGGCTGATGGTTTAGTCCAGCCCTTTGTCTTTATTCACTGCCATGTGGAAATCCTGCCGAATGATACATACTGTTCCGCTGTAATGCTCAGGTTATATCACTTTACAATCCCAGGCCATTTCAGCATGATGAAAGTCATTTTCTCTGTCTGTCATTACTTTGGGCTCATTAACATACTAAAATCTGGCAGTGATATTTCTCTAGAAATTAAATTTCTGTGTATCTAATGTTTTTTAATCTTTAAGAACGATTTTGCAGTGATTGAAATATGAAGTACTGGGGAAAAGTACTATTTAATTTCACCAAAATGTGGAATTTTTACAACCCCAGTATTGATTTCAATTTAATCGCTTAGGTTATCTTAGAATATGTTAAATGTTATGAGAATATGCCCCAGAAAGAGGTCAATTTTCTTTTAAAGCAATCTTTTTTGTCTCAGATGTCAAGCGGTGGGTAGTGTAGGTATTGCCGCTTCATGACAATGGAGAGTTGTGAAAATAACGAGGCATTTTCAGCTAGACCCCCTGATGCCATTACCTAACACTGCCTATACCCATTCCTGAGGGGGGGTATCTGAGTTGGGGATACCCAACACAGGAAGTGATGAACAGGAAGCTGTATTTTTATTGTTTGGGTGCTGATACCACCGTAGATCCCCCGCCCCCCCAAAGCACAGGGGACTCTAAGTTTTTATTCTGAGGGGAGGTGAGAGAACCCAAACAGTCATTCATCCAAATATATTTTAAAAAATGGTGAATGCATTTCCAATAAATTACGTTATTGATATGACTAACACAAGCCAGATTTTCAAATAAATAAGTTTACAAATAAGTTGTTAAGTTTACAAAATTATTGAATTTAATATGTTCAGACAGAATTTTCATCTGACCAGTGGGGGAGGGGGCAGTTGTGCCCCCTGCACCCCCTCACCTATGTCCCAAAGAATGTACCAAAGCAGAGAGAGGTGGCAGGTGTCAGCTGGTAAATCATGACACAGCCAAGCCAACCTGAACATGCTGGTGGTTCATAAAAAGCCACGGGAGGCCACTGCTAACGGCCGGTGACTTCCCGGGAATGCGAGGTGTGTAAATGGAAGCTGTGGTCGGAAGTGCCCGCTCCACAGCAGGAATGAGAACGCCGGGCAGCTGGGAGAGAGGGGGGACTGGGCCGCGGGCCGCAGCCTTGGTGTTAATCTCCGCTCGTCTCTCCTTTATCCAGAAAGGAAACACTGCCCTGCACATATCCTCGCTCGCCGGCCAGGCAGACGTGGTGAAGGAGCTGGTCAACAACAGCGCCAATGTCAACGCGCAGTCCCAGGTAGGCTGCTCAGGGGAAAAGTGTGTGTACATCCATACGAACTATATTGTCTATATATCTCCTACACCAGGGTTTGTTGTTGATGCTGTTGGCAGGCAAATGTGGTTGGGGGCATAACGGGCCACTGCTCGGACACAAACCAGATCGGGAAAAGTCTGGGCCGGGAAAAATTCCCCGGTCAGCGAAATATAATGAAGGACCCCACCCCCACCCCTCTGGTCAGCGAAATTTGGGGACTGGGACTCTCCCACCCTGTTTATGAATGAATAGCCAAGCCTTGTGAAAGGTTTAGAAACCGTGTCCTAGACAGCCAATTTCGGCAGGGTGAGTGACCATGGCACCCACCAACGACTTCCCACCCCGACGATCCCCACTATGCCGCTTGCCCTCCACGAGCCTGGGGCCTGTTCTGGGATGCACAGGGCAGGAGGCAGAGGAACCCCCTGTATGAGATGCCTTAACTTAACTTAACAGTTAATTTGATTCCATTGGGTTTTCTCTGAGTTTAAATTTGACTCAGAGGCTTTTTTAAGAACGCACTGTTATTCAGTGTCTTTCCGCGCGTAGTGAGCCTTACATGCCGGTGTGGTGCTGACTCTGCAGTAATGGCTACCTGGGTGACCCGCACCCTCCAGCAGCCAGCGCGTGAGCCAGCCGTGCCGTTAAGCTGTCACGCCTGCCTTCGTGACGCGCCCTCCTGCAACACCCTCACAGCGCCCCCTATGGGAGGATGGCAGTCATCACCATCAGGGTGTCAGATGGCTGTAAAGAGTACACCTCCCCCAGACATGCAGGCCTCAATGTACACACCTCAGGCACCCTGGGGAGGTTTCCCCATTTCAGCAACTTTATACCCTTTCGAAAATTCTGAAAGTTTTTTTTTTTAAGGTCCTGTCTGGATGTATTTCGCCTGGATGACAGTGTGCCGATGGCAATAGCGCGGGGTCAGAACTCAAAAAGCACAGAGCGGCACAAATTAGCGCGGCTTCCCGCCCCACCCGCACCTCTGGGGCCGGGAGAGAGTGTCACACGGAAGACGATTCCCAGCCCGGAATTCTCTAAGTGGGATAGTGCAGCCTGTGCGTTTTAAGGTCCAGTTGGAAGCGTCACAGACAAACGCACAGATGTGCTGCGTTTCTGCGGCACGCGGAAGGAATGCAGTGGGCCGCCGGAACGTCTCTGATATTAATGGGGGTGTGCGGAGGTCTCCGTCAGGCTGCACGTGCCCCCCCCCCCATGCTGCAGGGGGACTAGACAGTATCTCTCACCGTCACACTGACAACCCTCCTCTCCCCCCTCCCTGACCACCTACAATGTGCCTAGTATGCTACGCCCTTTTACGGGCATCAGTTGGCATCGATGTCACTCATCTCCAGGGATGTTGCTAGTGCTGTTTTGGGGGGTTTGTTTCCCCCCAAATAAATGTGCACTAATTTCTCTAAATAGTGTGTTTCCCTTCGCTTTTCTTAAAATCAGACCCCCCTCTAAAGGCTCCCTGCTGCCTGTCTCTCTGTGACCTTCCCATAATGCTTCATGTCACGCTGTCCTGCTCTGCAGAATGGATTCACACCACTCTACATGGCTGCCCAGGAGAACCATCTGGAGGTGGTCCGGTTCCTCCTGGAAAACAACGCCAGCCAGAGCATCGCCACAGAGGTGGGTGGCTCTCAATCCCCCCCCCCCAACCGACACTGGCCTCATCGCTGGCCTGTTTCCGCTGCACTGGGCTCTCTTCCGTTCCGTTGTTGGTTTATATTTAAAAGGCCTGTCTGAAATATTTGTGCAAATGCCAGAATTAGCAGTATTAGTGCCGTTGGGGTTCTGTCTGTTCTTGCCACACTTGCACACTCTGGGACACAAGATGGCGCCGTTTCCAAGCCATGGGGTGACCTTGACACATTCCGTGAGGGGAATGTCATCGAACTGCTCCACGCTTGTCACAATTTGCACGAGGAGGGGTGATGAGGTGCCGCGTGGTGGGGGTGATAGATGCCAAGCCGTGCCCCCGCCACTCACTACGGGCAGGCCTGACGGGCGGGGCGTGGACTGTCGCGCTCAGCTCAGAGGCCGCCCTTGAGAGCGAGTGAGACTGCAGCAGCCATATTGAAGCTCTCTGAATTATGCATTAGCGGGAATTTATTGTTTGAAGTCACCCTGGCTGGTTAATTATTCATTAGTGCTGCTCTGAGTTGTAATGAAATTGCAGCCCTATGACGTTAAAAAAAAAAACACCAAAATAAGGATTGATTCAGCTGGGTATAGATTTTTGAAGCTAATGTATAGTTACACCCTATCAGGGCTAACGAGGCCTTACGAAAAGCGGAGACTGTCTCGCTCTGAAACGATCTTAGAAAGATCACATTATTTCACTTGTAAAGCTGAAAAGACTACAAAAACACCTCACCTCGCCTCCCCAGTGACCTCTGACCCCCTCGCCCCCGCAGGATGGCTTCACGCCCCTGGCAGTGGCGCTGCAGCAGGGCCATGACCAGGTGGTCTCCCTGCTGCTGGAGAACGACACCAAGGGCAAGGTGCGTCTGCCGGCTCTGCACATCGCCGCCCGCAAGGACGACACCAAGGCGGCTGCGTTGCTGCTGCAGAACGACCATAACGCCGATGTGGAGTCCAAGGTATCCGGCCGGCCTCCACCCTCGCACCTCCGTTACCGCGCCGTACCATCCCGTTTCCGCGGTAACTATGGCAGTGTCAGACGCATGCCTTACGCATATGTATCAGGGTCGTAGTGTTACCGTTACGACACGCTTGTCTATGCTGCTCCGAACTCGGTACTCGGGGCATTAGAATGCTGGGACGTAACTGGTTGGCGGTAAGAGATGGCCTTAGCCGGCTCAGAGATGCTGATTCCGCCCTCAGTAGTTTGCGGCCCTTACACTGTCCTGGCTCAACTCGGCTCACTTCACCCAGAGGAGCAAGGCTAGCGGTCTCAATTAAGTCCAGACCCCCCTCCCTGCCCCCCCGTCGGTTCCTCGCTGCTCCCCTTGTGTCCTTGTGTACACTAACGGTCCGTTCTCTCTTCTCTTCGCTGGTATTTCCCTTCCTTCTGTCCCCTTTTTCTTCTTTTCTGTTCTGTTCTTTCTTTGTTTCTGTTGTTTTTGCGCCCGTAGATGATGGTGAATAGAACGACGGAGGTATACACAAATAAAATTCGACACTCCGTGCAACCCCCCCACTCCCCCAGGCTGCCGCCTCCTCATCCCTCTCCTTTGTTTATGCATCGCTTTTCTTTCCTGTTTAATTGTTAGCTCTCTCTCTTTTTTTTGGACTTTATGTAGACTTTGTGATTTCAGTCAGTCTGACATGAGGAGCATGCATTAGCCGCAGGCAAACACTGACGATTTCTGCAGCTGAGAGATGGGCTTCCTGGTTTCCGGGCAACGATCAGGCTGACCCCCAAACTGCCCGGTGACATAGCTGTTGGTGGGTGGGTGGGCGGGGCTGGCGGGTGACGAGGCCGACACTGTTAAGGTCGGTTAAGGTGCCCGGCCACCCAGCTGCAGAGAGATGCTGGTTTTGCTAGTCACTAGTGTGCATCTAGGCTTTAGCCTTCAGACTCGTGCATGACACTTAACCTCATGGTGTCGCCCGGGTGACCAGGTCCTAACGACCGCCCCTCCCCGCATGGCTACTAGACTCATGCCAGCATTTGGCAAATGCAACATTTTTTTTTCCTTCCCGCAAGAGCCCAAAGGAGGCCTTAGGCCCGACAGTAACTGCATGTCAGCCAACAAGACTAATTATTAACAATTAATGATAATTAAAAGCTAACAAACTATTATAAACCTAAAGGAACACGTTGAAAAATGTGCTAGCTTGCATGTTGTTGACATAATAATATTGTTATGTCAATGCGAGATTTCTAGTAGCTTAGTGTATTTCTATATTGTCTGTGCTCTAGAGGTTTATAATAATAATTTACTAATTCCTGGCAAAGTGGGTTGTGTCCACTTGCCCGTTAACAATGCGGCCGCGTGCTGGGAGTGCACAGGGCCCGGGGGCCACCTGCCTTGTACCAGTTTGACAGCTGCTTCCAGTTAAGCCATTCAGCTGGCGTGGGCAAACACTTGGGCTGTCCCGGGTTAACCGGGATGAACCTCCAGGGTCTCTCTCGGGATTTTTGGGGCACCAGCTTAGCACTAGTTAACCACTGGAGTCGAAAGGGTCTGTCCCAGCTGTCAGTTTGCTCCACCCATTGCTCATGAAACAGGATTAGCTGCTAATGAAATGGATAAAAATGACACCTAAAAAAACATGAATGCCATCATTGTGAGAAATGGTGTGGAAATTGGTCATTTCAATCTCTCTATTCGCTGATCTGCCACGGGATTGCCGTGGTGACGCATGAACCTCAATTGACACTTCTTGCGAGCTTATCCTGTGTCTCTGGTGGGGCCTGGTGGATGGAGAGCTGGCCAAGGAGCTCATCTCCTCGGGGTAGGAGGGCGCCTCCCTCTGGAGTCCGCAGATGTCACAGGTCGTCTGCTGACCTCCCATAATGCACCTGGCCCTGCCCCTAAGGATGTGATGCTCCCATGGGCGGGAGCCGGTGGCGGTGGTGGTTAGTGCTTGCTGGCGGAGGGTTTGCTGGTGTTTTCGGGCTTGGTGACGGACGATCCGTCCCCCCCGGGCCATTGACTCACTGCCATGGCGGCATCTGCTCTGCCCCCCCCCATCCCCCTTACAGAGCGGCTTCACTCCGCTGCACATTGCAGCGCACTATGGCAACATCAACGTAGCCACTCTGCTGCTGAACCGAGGTGCTGCCGTGGACTTCAAGGCAAGGGTAAGACCCCATACCCACATGGCGTTGGCCGGGGCCTTCACAGGGCCTGAGTGCTCACAGACACACCCCGTTCAAATCAGACAGACACAATTCAAAAAAGGAGTTGCCTTCTGGTTGTAGAAAATCTTAGGCTTAGGACACCATGCCTGTAATCGGAAGGCCGCTGGTTCAAATCCCAAGGTCAGCAGAGTGATGTGATTGTTGGGCCCCTGAACGAGGGACTGTCTGACCCTGCTTTCTCAAAAAATGCACGTCACTTTGGATAAAAGCATCTGCTAAATAAATAAAATGACAAAGACCCCAAATATGTATATGTATGTATGTCCTCTTATATATGTATTCCGTCGTCTTGTGCAATGAAATCTGGGCCAGGTCGCTGCTAAAACAGACACAAACACACAAACACATGCAGTTATGCCCGAGTGCCATGGGGCTCAGGCTGGCACGATTCCCCCTGTGACTTCCTGTCATGCCCTTGTACTAAGTGAAATATGACCGTAAGGATTGGAGCAACTTCCCCCAGACTGTAGGTCACAGCAACATGCCTTAGCTGCTCTGTGCCGCCTGGCCAAACATCCTGTTGATGCCAGACAGGAAGGCTGTGGAATTAATGTGTGGATCAGACCTCATACAGGTCACCAGGCACTGAATGGATCCTGAAAAGCTCTTCCCATTGCCCTGGAATATATTCACTGACCTTAGCCGTCCTTAACGGACTCTCCTATATTCTGATAATGCAAGACGGTACTTTTTTAGTGCATGGCAATGCTTTAATTTTTATAATTTGTTGCTCTACAAGAGCATTATGAAGCATAATGTATAATATTTCAATGGATCCCTTATGATAAACAAAGGATTTCAAAATGGCAGACAGGTAGTCTGTAGCCACTAGAGGGCAGTGTTACTCAATTCCAAGAAATGGCTCTATTCATTTCATTCTCTGTATCCCTGTGTAAGCTAACATTAGAAATTGGCACAGTGAAAGTATCACTTTTTCTGAATCCTCTGATTAGAAACAAGGAAGCAAAGGTACACATAGGGCCTATAATTTTTGCTGTTATTAACTTGAATATGATGTGTTTTCCTGTGATTGCTGTTGATGGAGCTTGGGTGGGTGAGATGTTTATACAGTATTAATTAGGTCTTTGTAGTGGGGCAGTGGGTGAACGGTCAGGTGTAGAGCTGGTTAGGGGATTGCTGTAGGGTTTTTTAGGGAGGGAATTAGTGCAGGATTCCTCAGCTTTGATTCCTGTTAGCATTGGCATAGTTAGCATTAGCCGGGTGCTGGAGCACCGTTGACACAGTTCTCAGGGAGGTCACACTCTCCACTTTCGCAGAACGACATCACACCCCTACACGTGGCATCGAAGAGGGGAAACGGAAACATGGTGAGGCTGCTGCTGGAACGTGGGGCCAAGATCGACGCCAAAACCAAGGTGAGATCCTGAGAGAGAAAGGCTTGTTGGGCACTCAGGCTCGAGCGCAGGGATCCTTGTGAAAAGTAATTTGACTGACACAGAACCAGGAGTAACATAGGAGAGGAAAATAACCTCACATTCACATATATTGCCGTTCTGAAAGGTCAAAATCCTGCTAACTTACTTTTAGCATGCGCTACGGTGCAGCCAAATCCTGGGAAGAGGTCTGTATGATATAGATATAAAACAGGCCCCTTTATCCCGTAACGTCCAAGACTGAAGTGCACTGAAATGGACACGTCCGTCAGCTGTGGTTTTTGGGGGTCCCTGATTGTGTGAAACATCTCAAATCCACATCCGAGGCCGAGTCACACCCCGCTTACCACATACCCGGGCAGAGAGTGACGTTGTGAAATCTCTCTGACAAAAATAGGCAAAGTGCACGATGTTAGGTAACCCCCCCCCCCCCGGACGATTCACTGCCCAGATCCATGCTACTGCTACAGTCTGAGCGTCAAGGTGTCTGCATAGCATTCCGCCGTTCACCATGTAAACCGTGTACTGCATTACAGCCGCAGATATCGAACAGCATGTGGGTAATATGACACCTGCTGAAGTGGTTTGCCACAGGTGTTCCAAGGCTGTACTTTTCCCACGTAATATTTTTTTAAATAATTCTCCTGTTCAGTTTCTTTTTAATGTTTACTGCTGCAGTTAAGACACGTTTGTAGCATAACTCTGCTAATACTACCCCGCATAACTAATACTGATATTTCTCAGTATTCTTCGAAATACTTTTTGTATGTAATATACAAAATATAGATGCAGCTAGAATTGAGTGTTTCTTCCTCTCCATCAGTACATAGGGTGGTGTTTAATGTTCGACATCCATCTATGTAGCATTTATATAGCAAATGCATTTTCCTCATAGTAACACTGTAACTGAAATGTCATTTCATCGCTGACACTTTCAGTCATATGGTTTACGAAAAATTTAATATTACCGGATCTGTTTTAGGATTCCGTGATGGCAAGGTCTTTGAACAACATGGGAGCTTTAACATTCTGGGCTAAGGTGTCATACTAAAGTGGAGACTAACTGTATTCTGACTCCCAGGATGGACTGACCCCATTACACTGTGGAGCACGAAGTGGTCATGAGCAGGTGGTGGAGATGTTGCTTGACCGGGGAGCCCCAATTTTGTCCAAAACCAAGGTACCGTTCTTATCACCATATGCTGAAAATGCACACTACGTTATGCTTTTACCGTATGCAGTAAGCGTTCCCATTTGCCGATTATCAGATTGTATTTCTCTTTCGGCGACTGTACCTTGATATATTTGTTTGCCTTGTGTATTTTATACACTCAGTGCTCATTGTATTAGGTGTACCTGCTCGTTATCGCCAGCGGTCCGCTCCTCCAAGCAGCCAATCTTGTGGCTGCAACTGGATATAGCAGGCAGACAGGATCAAAAGGTTCACTTACCATTTGGCTGAGCATTGGAACAGCTAAGGCTAACTAATTTAAGTGATTTTGGGTGCAGTACGATTGTTGGTGCCAGACATGGTGGTTCCAGCACCTCAGAAACAGCCGCCCTCCTGGGATTTTCACACTACAGCATCTAGAGTTGCCAGACAAAGAACATCCAGTTAGCGGCAGATCTGTTGCTGTAAATGCCTTGTTAAGGAGAGGCGTCAGAGGAGCATAGCTGGACTCGTTAAAGCTAACTGGAAGACCACACGTGCATAAATAAAAGCTCAGTACAACCGAACAGTGGAATGGCTTCTCTAAACGCAACTTGTCTATGGTTGAAGATATATATAATGTCTGTTTTTACAAGTGCTGGTGGCCACTAATATCATTACCATGATATTTAATGTCGCTTCTCAAACAGAGGTGTTCCAACCTGTTTCAACCTCTATAAGTGGTTAAAAAAATTAGTGTAACGTTGTGGCGCAAGTATGGATTATGGAACACGTCTGAACTATGGGGGGCCATGTTTGTTTTTGAAAATCTCAGGTATAACCTTCTGTTTTGAAAAACAAGGATATAATTAAGGCTTTTATTAATATTAAGTTTTAGCAGTTCACATGAATTTATTTGTAGGTCATTTTTTCACGATGCTTCCAAAACGTCCTGGGTAGCTCCTCCATGGTTGTTTATCGTGAGTAGCCGTTTTAACGGTGGCCTCGGTGTCCGCAGAACGGCCTGTCGCCGCTGCACATGGCCACGCAGGGGGACCACCTGAACTGCGTGCAGTTGCTGCTTCACCACGACGTGCCCGTGGATGACGTCACCAACGACTACCTGACAGCGTTGCACGTGGCCGCGCATTGCGGCCATTACAAAGTCGCCAAGGTCATCGTGGACAAGAAGGCCAACCCCAACGCCAAGGCGCTGGTGAGTCCCCCCCCCCTCCCCCAGCGTCTTTAAGGCTACGAAACAGTGAAAGGGAGTGAGAAAAACGGGAGGGGGCCAACCCACATACCAACCCCAGGGCCTGCGAAGTTCACGTCGGCTCCAAGCGGCTGCCTTGAAAGAACGTTCCAGAAAAGCATCCCTTAGCACTTCTCAAGTTACCCACAGACATGAGGAGGTTAATAAAAAAAAAAAAAGCCGGCATTGGCCCAGACCGTGAGCATAATATCATGCCGTTTGGTAATTGGAACAAAATAGGCGTGTCCTTGCAGTTTATTAGAGGGGGGGAAAAAATTGGGAACAGTCAGAGAGGAAAGAGTGAAGAAAACCAGCTTCGCAAAACCCCCTCAGACGCGCCCCACGCTGCGCCGCCCCCCTGGCTCCTGCGGGCTGCGCTCCCGTGCCTTCTGACCGGTTTTCCTCACCGCCTGTGCGCCTGACGCCTTGTGCCGTGTCTCGCTCCGTCCTTAGAATGGTTTTACACCGCTGCACATCGCCTGTAAGAAGAACCGCATCAAAGTGATGGAGCTGCTCCTGAGGCACGGGGCGTCGATCCAGGCTGTGACCGAGGTGAGAGCGGGAGGCAGGCTGCCCGCTTTGTTCCCGAAATTCTCATACTGCTTTCTACATTAGGCTCAAGAATGTGCCTCGCTGCTTTTAAATGTTTGTAAGTAAAACTGCCCATGTGTCACTAGCATTATATTACAGACATTAGTGATGAATTTGTGCTGAAGTCAGATAATGACACACCGTCGGAAAGTTCCAGACACTTCATTTGGTATTAAGCGACGCACCTTCGCTTGTGATTGATTATTTGCGGTGATGTTCTCCAGCAGGACCTCAGAGGTGAATGTGTTTTTTTGGCCTTGTTTCAGTCGGGACTCACCCCAATTCATGTGGCTGCCTTTATGGGACATGAGAACATCGTGACCCAGCTGATAAATCACGGAGCCTCGCCAAACGCCACGAATGTGGTGAGTCTCGCTATGCGTTCCCTGTCCCCTTCTGGCATGAGACATGGCCAGATGCGCTGGAAACTGTATCAATATCGCGGAAATGTGGAAGTAGAGTGATTTTCCCAAATTCCATCCCCCCCCCCCGCCCCTTTTTGAAGATGTGTCCCCTTACGTAGACGCTCCCGGGTAATGACAGGAGCGCTGTTTGTGTCTGAGACTCTTTCGGTTGCTCTTCCTGAGGTAATTACCGGGGCTTTCAGCCTTTGGTAACGTTATAATCATGCCATTCCCAGACGCATCGTGCTTGGTGAGGCTTAACTACACAGTTAGTGCCTTAAAAGTATGACTTCAGCCCTGTTTCCCAGAAGCTCCAGGTCTCCCTCCCACCCCGGCAGTAATAACAAAGCTGTCAGACAGAGCCAGAGAGAGTGGCCACACAGACGATTCCGTGCCATCCCCCCAAACTCCCGCTTTCTGTGTTCCAGAGGGGAGAGACGGCGCTCCACATGGCAGCCCGGGCCGGCCAGGCGGAGGTGGTCAAGTTTCTGGTGCAGAACGGGGCCCAGGTGGAGGCCAAAGCCAAGGTGAGGATGTGTGCGGTTATGAGCGAGAATCCAGATCCAATTGAACACGTGGCTTATAGCGAAACATGGCGTCTGCAGTTCACTTTGATGTCCAGCTGGGGGTGCCACTGAGCATTTTGCTTGATTGTCACACCACCACAGTACTAGTAAAGAACAGGACCAGCATTATCAGTGGCAGTGTTACTAGATATTATAGTATGCTATTTCTTTGCCGCGTGACCCCCCCTGACCATCTGATCGCGGGCCTTGCAGGATGACCAGACCCCGCTGCACATCTCCAGTCGGCTGGGCAAGGCCGACATTGTCCAGCAGCTCCTGCAGAACGGGGCATCGCCCGACGCCACCACATCCTCAGTGTACACGCCCCTGCACCTGGCGGCCCGCGAGGGGCATGAGGACGTAGCTTCGGTGCTGCTGGAACACGGCGCCTCTCTGTCCATCACCACCAAGGTAACCATCGTTACCTGCTTGTTGCCATGCCAACCCCAGTGTATTGCTTGTGTGTCTTAGATAATCAGGCTAATTACTGAGACACTGCATTCATACTGGCTATAGGTCAGAAACCTTTCAGTAAAAAACAGCTGCATTTTGCCAAATTTCTATGACAACAGTAGTAACAGTCTGCCACAACAGAGCATCTTTTACTGCCTCCTGCTTATAAAAATAACAACAACAAACACAATAATAATAATAATCTGCTTTTATGTGGCCTTACAATTCACTGTTTAGTTGTTTGTAGTCCAGTGTTTAAGAAGAGTGTCTAGCTTGATTAATTTACTTAAACACTGCCGACTCAAGCTGGCTTACTGACTTAGAGCGGAAAGTTAATTAGTACACTTCAGTAGCTTTGGGAACAGACCGGGAGCTTCTTGTGGTTAGGTGAGGTTACCTGTCTGTCAGTGTGCCTGTCTGTTTGTCTGTCTGTCTGTGTCTCTGTCTGTCTGACTGTGTCACTGTCTGTCTGTCTGACTGTCTGTGTCTCTGTCTGTCTGACTGTGTCACTGTCTGTCTGTCTGACTGTCTGTGTCTCTGTCTGTGCCTCTGTCTGTCTGACTGTTACTGCATGTCTGTCTGTTTTTGTCTGTCTGTCTGTCTGTGTATGTGTTTCTGTCTGTCTGTCTGTCTGTCTGACTGTTACTGTCTGTCTGTGTCACTGTCTGTTTGTCTGTCTGTGTATGACTGTTACTGTATGTTTGTCTGTCTGTCTGACTGTGTTTCTGTCCGTCTGTGTCTGTCTGACTGTGTTACTGTCTGTCTGTGTCTCTGTCTGACTGTGTTACTGTCTGTCTGTGTCTCTGTCTGTGTCTGACTGTGTCACTGTCTGTCTGCAGCAAAATTTATTTTGTCATGTTACTACCTGAGTGTTTGACTGCCTGGGTATCAGTGTGCTGTAATCAGGCAGGTGAGAAGTAGGTCCACAGGTGGATGTGCAAACACACACACAGGCTGTTTAGAGCGCATTTATGCTGGTGGTGTTCAGGTTAGCCATTGTCCTTTGCTGGGCCTAAAATAAGACAACTGTCTGTCTTAGGGAGGCATAGTACTACGAAACCAGATAAAGTTTTCCAGGATGCACCCTGTGCTCCGATCACCCGCTGACACTCCTCCTCTTCATGTCGTCTGTTCAGCCCTGGTCGAGACATCTGGAAAGGCGCTTTTCTCGTTTAAGATGTCGTCATTAAAAGCATTAACTACCCGCGATTGCTGCCCTGACCCAGCCAATTCGCCCTCGGTGGGAATTGGCTGCACGAGCCAGATGGATTTGTAATGTATTTCCTGTAAAAAAAACAAAAAAATAAAATGACCTAATGCCTCTTTCCATCGTAAAAGAAACTTACTCATACAGTCCAAGTATTAATGCATTCACTGTACATTTTTTTAGAAAATGGAACTATATAAAAAGAACTAGACTATATATAATATATATAAATTTGGTAGTCTGTCATGCAATATTCAGCCGATCCATCCCTCTCCTGTCTGTTTATTCTAGTCTGGCTGGCAGGGGGGCCTGGAACACATTCTAGGCAACACAGGACACACACACACACACACACTCATATCTTTATGGGGACTATCCATTCATTTCTTTGGGAAAAACCCTAATCCCAACAATGACAACCTTAATCCCTACCCTACCCTAGCCCTAACAATAATGTAACCAATCAAAATACAGGACTCTTGACTTTTTTATTTTTTTTTATTGCAGTTGCAGAGTGTTATAAAATTGCATATACCCTTGGGGGGTCCAAAAAAATGGTCCCCACAATGTCAAAATATCAGGATTTTACACACTGTGGGGACATTTGGCCCCCACAATGTAATATATACATAACCCAAAGACACCCACACACACAGACAATGATACACTACAGGCATTTTAGAGATGCCAGTTAGCCTTACTGCACGAGGAAACCTGCATGACCCAGGGACAAGATGCAGAATTCAAACTCCTAACGCTGGTGGTGTGAGGCAACAGTGCAACCCATTGAACCACCCTTGCAATAATCAATGCATTGCCAGACTAAGCTATCAATTGCAGTGGTTGCAATTTTGTATGAATAATTTTAAAGTATATTGTTTAATCAGAATACAGTGGAAAGGAATTACTATTTTAATACTCAGTTACTATCATCAAAAGCGCATTACTTGGCTCTTAGTCCTCAGGAATGAGTCCTGTTGCCGGTCTTGCCAGGATGGGAGTTTAGCAGCAGCAGTGTCTATGAAATCATTTAGTGGTGCCCCTGTTCCCTTCCCTGGCTCCCTCTATGAATCCACAGAAAGGATTCACCCCGTTACACGTGGCTGCCAAATATGGGAAGATCGAGGTGGCCAATCTCCTCCTTCAGAAGCGCGCGGCGCCGGATGCTTCCGGAAAGGTAGGCGACTCTGCTCATACTGACATCGCATACAGCCGTATTCATAAACCTACGAAAGAAACGGTTTCATTTTTGAACTGTTTTTATATTTTTAGCAGTGAAATAGAGCTGTTTTTGAGAAGGGGGTGTATCTGCTTAGGCGGGTAAATGACATGTCTCATCTTACTCGCAGTTTTGAGAAGATGATTTGTCCACTTTCACGAGTTTACACTTGAAAGCAGGCCACATGAGCTAACTGCTACAAGCTAAACACATTGTCACATTGTAACGAAAACCTGCCCTCCTTATTTTCTGTTTTTTTGTGGTATAAACATTCTTTCCTGTGGCTGTGGGCCTCACTGTTCACATTTCTAGTGCTAATTTGCAAAAGAAATAAAAGAAATCAATAAAATCCAGTGTAATGTAGAGTGATGCATATCATCTCACAGCTAATTGTAATGCGCATGTTATTACGATCTGATTCCGGCGTGAAGGAGACGGGTTAGCGGCTGACTTTAAAAGGTCCTTATAAATGGGCCTTTTGTTCTTGAGCAGTCAGATGGCCCCTCCCTTTCTGGCCAGAGGTGACAATGTACAGTGAGCCTCGGAACAGCTGTGTCTCCGCCCCTTAAAGGGCCGGTACCGCCACAGAAGGTTGGCTGTATCTCCGACGAGACCTCTGTTTTCTGTAAACCTTGTTCTGTTTTCTGTGTTCCACGGGCGTGGGCAGCTATTGGTCGTCACTTTCTGACTGTTCACGATGTTCAGCATGATATTACTATGTGTGATGTTTACATTGCTGGTTGGACTATGACACAGATTCCCAGTCATGTCTTTGGATGGTCAACAGCACCTGTGGATCTCTGTCTCCCAGTAATTAATTAAAGGCCGGATTTAGGGAGAAAATTACCTAACCTTAGCAAAGTATATCTGCAATCCATGATAAGTAGCCCAATCAGTGGACGATTCATGTCCAGAAAAGCCATCTGGTGTGACATAGCTCACCTGGGTCATGACTGGACCATCCTGGACCTGGATTTTCCTCACTTCAGCCTCCCACCATGCTCTCTGCACACTCATGGGGTCTCTGCGTGTGTTTTAGAGTGGTCTAACTCCACTGCATGTAGCTGTGCACTACGATAACCAGAAAGTGGCCCTCCTCCTGCTGGACCAGGGAGCCTCCCCCCACGCAGCTGCCAAGGTACCTGTCACAGCCCAGACCCGCCCCCAGACTTGACCCCGACCAACCCCCCACTCTTTCCCACGTCTCCCTCAATGTCGTTCAGGTTGCCCTGGCCAACCAGCTGGCAGGCCCAAGACTGTCCTTCATCTCTCTTCATCACCTGTCTTCCTTTGTCTTCTGTCACTCTTTTGTAGCTCCTGTTTGTCTAACCCTGTCCCCCAGTGGCACTGAATATAATAGACCAATACTTAAAATATGAGCCGGGTATTACTTCCGGTTACTGACCTTCTTGCTGTTTGTGTTTGTGACACCTGCAGCTTCCTCTTCATGCAAAATCACTACATTTTGATTAAGGGGATAATTTAGAGTAATTGCAAAATTATTGGTCAGAATCACAGTATTGGAGTCAGGGAAGATTTAAGCTGGAAGGTGCAAGATTTTATTTATTCCTGGTCCTGGGAATGATACTGCTGGACTCACTCAGTAAAGCTCAACCAAAGTTGAAATTTAAATATATTATGAAATATTCCTTATGGTAGTCAGTTATGGGCCTCAACCGGGACAACGCAGAGGGTTAAAGCCAAGTTTTACGTTATATTTGTCTAGAAAAATATAAATAAATGGAAACAGAATGTGGATTAAGTGTTCTTGGCAGCCAGTTGATTCTTATTAGTTTAGCAGAGAGAGAGGATTGCATGTGTGTGGGTTTAATTACATGTGTTTCGAGTAACAGGAAGGTGACTTGCAGAAAGACATATTTATTCCTGTTACCGGGACCTGAATCGTTTGGCTTGCTAACACCCAACTGAAGCTGAAATTTACAAATATTTTGGAATTCTTCCTTTTGTGGCCACTTGGGGGGGGGTTACAAAGGTGACAATTCAGATGGTAGAAGCCAAATGTTACTTCACACAGGGCTAGGAGGAAGAAGAATAAGTGGAAACAGAATGTGGATTAAGTGTTCTTGCCAGCCAGTTGATTCTCATTAGTTGAGCGGAGAGAGATGATCGTATGTGTGTGGGTGCATCATGTGTGTTTTTAGTGACTGGTAAGCAGATTGGTGCAATGCCTGAGCAAAAATATCGCCCCGGATACTGCTTTTGTTCCCCCTTGACAAGCTATTACTGGATGTTTTTCTCCTCCCCCCGACTGAGTCGGGCGACAATCAGACCACCAGGCCCATCTCCGGTGCCTGACATCACTGCTGGCGAGGTCTTGCCGTCAGCCGACGTGTGGGAGTCACTCCCTCCCCTCCCACCTCACCTCCATTCCCCTGCCACGTGATTCGTGGCTCAGCCAACACTTGGACACCAGTGTGCTTGCTTCTATTGCTTTGGCTTGTCGTTTTATTGGGCGTTCGAAGGAAGTTGCTCAAGGTAAGACGGTTGGCGGTGGTGGTGTGTGCAAGGCTTGCTCAGTCACCCTGGGTGGTTGCGAAATTAGTCCTCTTGGCCAGCCCTCTTTTCGACATCCCCCCCAGGACCATGCACACCTCCCTCTCAGCTCCCCTTTAGTGCGACGATGAATCTGAGATCAGTGACTCTCTCTCTCCATGTCACGGTCCCAACTTCGCCTGCTGTTTTGGATCGGATATAAAGTGAAAGCCTCCCTGAAGGTTCTCTCTCATGGCGTTGCACATTTTTTTCCCCTCTATTCTTCCTTTTATATCATTCTTTTTTTCACCATCCACCCATGACACTCGTCTTTTTGTGTTCTCTGTTTTGTCTAATACTCTTCTGTTAGAAGATGCGGTTCTCTTTTTGATATATTAGAATCATATTTGGTAAAACGTTATTTGGATAGACTGCCTCCCGAGGGCGTACAGAGTATTTGTAACATTTCAGAAACTTATTAGTTGACATTCTGCAGTTTATATAACATCGGTTAAGTAAGCAGTCAAATTCAATTAAATTATTCTAAGAATGTGTAGGTATGTTCGTGAATCGTTACATATCCTTTAGAAGTACTGTGTATTCTGTTAAACATCTACACACATGGCAAAACAGCTGAACTGTTGAATCTCAACTAAGTTGTTTAGATGTCACAAAAACTCTGTTAACCATCTGAAGGCGGACTATCCAAATGAACTGTTACCTTATATTTCTGGACCATCTCTCTTAATAATGGGACATTTAAAGTATTAAACAGAAGTTACAGTGACTGGTTACTTGCATTGAGATGCCTATTGTGATGCTCATGGGAATTTTACTTAGAACAAAAAATTAATTAGCTCAGAGAGATATCCAATCAGAGGAGGCAGGACCAACCAATCAGATGTCTTGGCCTCTTCAAGTTGCTTGGACCCACCTCCTCTACAATCTGATTGGTTATCTCTCTGAACCAATCACTTTTCGTTCTGCCCTCCAAACATTTTTGTGTAAGTAAAACTCCCTTGAGCTTTTGTAACTCAGCTAGATGAGGTGCCTTAAAACCATAGAGTACAGCTAGACAGTGAGCTCACCCTGCTTCGCTTCCAGAATGGCTACACTCCATTGCACATCGCTGCCAAGAAGAATCAGATGGACATCGCCACCACCTTGCTGGAGTATGGCGCAGACACCAATGCTATCACCCGGCAGGGCATCAGTCCCGTGCACCTGGCCGCGCAAGAGGGCCACGTCGACATGGAGTCTCTTCTGCTGGCCAGGAACGCCAACGTCAACCTGTCCAATAAGGTCAGCCTCTAACAGACTCACCCACATCACCTAATTGGCAGATGGAGGGCTTTTAACAGAACTTAGGTCACCCCTAGTCCCACCATCCTCACCTGATTGGCTGACAGAAGGCTTTTAACAGAGCCTCAACCGCCCTTAGGCCTACCCACCTCACTTGATTGGCCGACAGAGTGCTTTTAACGTTGCATCAAGATTACACGTCTAGGCTGACATTTTTTTCACTTCAATTCTGCCCACTTAAGCAGCTCTATATTTTATGAGATCACTTCATCTTATGTTTCTCGCTGAAGCATATTGCATCAAGACCCCCACTAAGACTTAAATGGGATTTTTTTTGTTAGTTTAGGGTCCATTTCCTTAACTGCTACACTACCTGCTGGATTTAATTAAAGCAGAGGCTGGCAGAAAGCATGGGTTTGTTAGCTTACAGGATGAATTTATGCGGGTCCCTTAAAATCCATGTATCTTAAGATAAATGTCAGTAGGCATTGCTGTCATTTTTGGGCCCTTTTCGCTGCTGCTGGGAGCTGAATGTGTTATGCATCGCCAATCCACGCCCCCGTATATTCAGGGAGAACATGACAGGGGCACAAAGGCGGCTTTGGTGCACCGTGGTAAAGGCTTTTTGGTGACGTGACCTGTCGCTGTTCCCCTCCTTTCAGAGCGGCCTGACGCCCCTCCATTTAGCGGCTCAGGAGGACAGAGTGAACGTTGCTGAGGTCCTGGTCAATCAGGGGGCAACGGTTGACCCTGAAACAAAGGTAAAGGTTGTGGGGGGGAGGAAGCATCACAATGGCCCTGTTCTCCTCTTCGGGCTGGGAGAGCAGAATTAAAATGCAGATTAAAATGCAGATCAAAGGCAGCTGGCCTGTGCCGGAATAGTTGAGGTTAATGTTGGAGCTGAAGGACATCCCCGGCGGTGATCTAAGCAGTGAGGCACCCGTGGTGCTGAGCCTCACCTCAGGAATGTCCACCCTGCCATTGCGGCGTGTCTGTTTTAAAGGACGCCATTTTCCCAGAGTAATGTCAGTTGATTTCCTGCAGGCCTTGAAGAAGCTTCATGGGAAGCGGACGTCTTCTCCCATTTAGTCCCCCCGACCTTCATGAGACAGAAGTGTTGCCTCAATTTTCGGGTCTTTTTGAAAGAGTGCAACCCTCCTTGGGAGAATGGCGACGTCTGGAAGATCGAAATTGTGGAAATATGTAGCGGTGGTTTTGTGTTTCATTATGCATGAGCAGGGGTGTATACTGGGGCAGGGCCACAGGGGCATTAGCCCAAGCGGAAAGCTGATTGGCCCCCTGAGTGCCCCCTCTCCTGTCACTCACCCATTCCACATGTATCATTGGCTAATGATAAGGTTGGCTCCTCCTTATGAATTCTAGCCTCTTATGCCCCCTACCATGAAAATCCTAGAATTACAGTGCGTGGCTGTGTGGTGTCCTCTCTCCTCCCTGTCCCAGACACACACATGCTGGTCCAGAACCTCCCCCTCACCTCCAAATTTCTCTGTCCTGTTCTTGTCTTGAATAAAGCCCTGCTTGAGAATGTCTTACATGACAACAGTCCAAGTCCAGGGCTGCATCTCCCAAAACCTTTGTAACACTACTACCATCAAAACATCAGGAGGAGTCAGGTCAGGAAGGCAGATCCTAGTACCTTCCCCCCCATCCCCCCGCTGGCCACTCTCTCTATCACACACCCACCAGATAAACTTAACAGGTTGAACTATTCGAAAGGAAAGTGCATAGAGGGGAAAGCCTCACATCGCCATGACAACAGGGCCGCAGGTCATGCAGTATTTATACCTCTGACCGTAAATAGCCATTGGCGGCGGAGAGAGAGCCACACATCTCAGTCTGTCACTTTTTCCACTCTGACAGATGGGATACACTCCTCTGCATGTGGCCTGTCACTATGGAAACATCAAAATGGTGAACTTCCTCCTCCAGAACCAGGCGAAGGTTAATGCCAAAACAAAGGTACTAGTATAGTTCTCCTTTCTGGTGTGGCCCCTTTCTGTACACGTGTGTGTAGGCGTGTCAGTGTGTGTTGGGCCTGTGTGCACACCCATGTTTGTGTTTGTGCATTTTTGTGCGAGCGTGCCGTGTGTATGTCGTCATGGTGCATGCGGTTGCGTATCTGTTTGTTCCGGAGTGCTGTTGAGTGTTTTTTGCCCTGACTGGTACCTTTGCCCCTGGCAGAATGGCTACACGCCCCTCCACCAGGCGGCGCAGCAGGGCCACACCCATGTCATCAACCTGTTGCTCCAGCATGGTGCCATGCCCAACGAGCTGACGGTGGTGAGTGGATCCCCCTTGTTCAGCCTGTCATCCCCTCATGCCCCTCCTAACATCACACCTTTCCACAAGTGTATCTGGCTCCTTTATGTTGACATTTCAAATAAGCCCCACCCCTGCAGCCTGGCCCTACCTCCACTCATACCCCCGGGCACCGAATGCCAGGCGATATACATGCAAAAGTAATGCCACTAACACTGTTAATATGACTCTTAACTGCACTCATATTTATCCTGCTCAGAATCTGGTGGGGGGGGGGGGGTTGGCTGGAGCCCATCCCATGTAAAAATGGAATGCAGGTCCATAGCAGGGCACATACTGTACATATGTAAAGCCACACACTATGGACAGTTTAGGAATGCCATTTAGCCTATTTGTGGGAAGATATCAGAGTACCCAAAAGAAGCTCAGTCAACACAGATTGGGAGGTGGGATTTGAACCCCCAGCGCTAAAGGTGTGAGGCACTCTGCATTCTTTTATACACTCTGCTGGTATCTGTGTGAGTGAAACTGGCAAGCACGCGCTGTTAGCCACTGTTGCCACAAACACAACACTCTATGCAGCCATAACACTCGTCGTACTGACATGGCCCAACATATGCTGTCAGACGACCTTACACTTGCTCAAGTCAGAGACATTTTAATAGGTTATTTAAGTATCAGCACCTGCTTCGGTGTTCCTTACGATTCTGGCTCTTGATATGAGTGATGGCGGCATGGTAGGCACGGCTGTCCGTGTTTAGGCTTCGCTTTAAGATAACGTGGCATGTATACCGTCCATGGCGCAACAAAGAAGCCTTTGGCTAATCCCGGGTGTCTATCTGTGCGAGATTTTCACCACCTGACTTGAAATGGTTAAATTCTTGCCATGTGACAGCTCTGTAACTTGGATGAATGCCTTTGTGCATAAAAAAGATCTTTTCTTGCATATTTACAGATCGTGGACGCTTTACAGTAGATACAGTATGCTTTTCTTCCGGGGGGGGGGTTCCACAGTTCAAACACTGGTGCTTCTGTAGAGTTTGAGCTGACATGCTTTGACCCCATACAACGTTGCATTCTGGGTAAGTGACCCTTCTTTTGCCCATGCTCAGAACGGCAACACTGCCCTGTCTATCGCCCGGCGACTGGGCTACATCTCCGTCGTAGACACCCTGAAGGTGGTGACGGAGGAAACGTTGACGAGCATGGTAAGACCGTCCTTCCTGGTGGACATTAGCGAGGCTGACTCTATCACCACCAGTTCAAATGCCGTGTCTGTACTGGAGTCACGTGTAGCCACAAGCATCCATAAAAATGATCATGTAAAATTAAATTTTCATTTCAATGTTCCAGGACCTCAAATACCAGCATTGAGAATACAATGAGGATGGAGCATTAAAATCTTTTGATATACACCCCTGTGATCAGAATGCCATTCTTTTCCTTATTCACAGACAGTGACAGAAAAACATAAGATGAACGTCCCTGAAACAATGAATGAGGTCTTGGACATGTCAGATGATGAAGGTACTGAGAAAGTGTCCGAGTCTATCCCCATTCCTATTTCCCATCACGAATGACCCTAAGTCATACATTTCTCGAGCTTCTCTGCCTTTTTTTATTTCAATGTTGTGTTTATGATCTTTTTGGTATGTCCTTAACATTCTATCTATTCAAATTACACAGTTCATAAAGCCAATGTACCTGAAATTCTCAGTGAAGACTATATTTCAGATGTTGAAGAAGGTATTTTCTCATTTTGTTTTACATTGTGGGCCCTTTGCAGGCACTTTAAACCCCATGTCTTCTTAACCGCAAAACTAACTTTGTGTTCTGTTGTCGCCGATCCCACCATTTCTTGCTTAAGTGTCTGTGAAATATGCCTTAATACTGGTTGCTAAGCAATCTCCTGAAAATGAGATGTCTGGCAGACTGTAAACGTTGTTTGATTGACTAATCTGCACATGAAGTGATATCAGAACAGTTCAATATCTAGTTGGACACAGAGTCTAGGGCAATGAAAGAGCCTGGATTTGAACAGCTGTGTGTGTTTTTGCTGAATGCACACCTGTCATGTGAGAACCAAAAAACTGCTACAAAAGGCTCTGTCGTGGTTTTGAAACGGAGGTTGTAGAGACCTGTATCTCCAGTGTTTTTCAGGCATTGTAAAATGTTCATTTTAGCTTGTTTCTTAAAAATACATCATTATATGTTGGAATATTCGCTTAACAGACACAAAAATACAACAATTTGTTTTAGAGCATGGAATGCAAAGCATTATGGGTAATTCGCTGGTAATTCAAAATGTAACACTCCTAGCTGTCAAAAGATATGCATGATTGTATGATTGAGATATATGGCTGGCAGTATAAAATGGGAAACCACAGAGTCAGAGGGCCGTTACTGGTCATGTTTACTCTTTGGCTGGCTAGCTGTGTCGCCAAGGTAACATTAGAGCTTGGTGTGGAGTTACTCTGTCAGTCGATGCCCTGGAACATTGGAACATTAGATTGCACAAACTTAGCTCGCTCACAAGATGATCTTGGCACATAAGCGATTACCATACTGTCTGGACTCCACTGTCTTTCTCATTTGGTATAATAAGTATTTTCTTTTTAATGTGGCTTCCGGGCAATTGTTGAAAGAGTCCAGCCACTTACAGGCTGTGCATTTCTTGTCTGTTAGTATCCAGATGCTATAGACTCTGTGTCGTACCTGACCCTCATATTATTTTCCGTACGGAACCTGAATCTTGTTCTGCATGGACGGACTCCCTGGCGAGCACCAGCCAGAAGGTTCCTCGTGCTCACTGGACTTGACCAAATTCTGTCATGCATGTTTCCTGTGTGCCCTAAGATACTTCTAGGTCTTTAGTGTGAAAGACAAGGGAACATTGATTTGCTAAAGTGAAAAAAACTGCCTTGTTTACAATGTTAAACATTGTGTATACATTGCGTTTAGTTTTATGTCAAGAAACGCATTGAGTGTTAGAATTGTTACTGCTGATGTTTATCAGCAAATTGCCACAATTCAGATGGTCCCAGGGGATGTACAGCTCCTGTCTCTTAGACACGGACAGGTCTCCTTCCTCCTACGTTGCATTATTACTGATCTGTATCTGAGGGGTGGCGTCTTTGTCGAACCACGTGGTGCCA
The DNA here is from genome assembly GCA_011763525.2 of Mormyrus iriodes. NCBI lineage: Eukaryota > Metazoa > Chordata > Actinopteri > Osteoglossiformes > Mormyridae > Mormyrus > Mormyrus iriodes. The sequence continues at coordinate 10,793,336 of JAAGVU020000041.1, read as the reverse complement.
AACGGTGCAGAGCACACATAAGGAATGAGCCGCATTAGCATATAAATGGGTCTTGCCCTGTCTTTGTGTTGCCACACAGCTACGTTACCAGGCAGCAGTGTCTAGGGAAACACCCCTCCACCCTGGTCCAATCAGAGGGGGACCCAGTGTGGGCTACCCAACACGTTACCCCCATTCAGTCTCAACCTGGGCCAGCTTGTATCAGTGTTGTTTGAACTCTGCTCGCAGTGAGGAGGGTGCATTCGGCAGCCTGTGGTGGCAGCGCATGGTTTAGGGGTCACTGGACACCCCTGCATTGTTGGAGCGAGTCCCTCCCCCTCCCCCCCGCTTCTTCCGCTGCCCGTGAGGGATCGGACTTTTCTTGTGTTGCGTCCAAATCTGGCCCAGAAGAGATGCCTTGGTGACAGACTCCAGACGAAAACGGAGGAATCGGGGGGGAACAGGGATTTTAATAACCAAAAACGGAGGGCCAGCCCGGCCGCGTCAGGGGTCACCGCGCTTCCATGATGCGCTATTCTGGTCATGAGTCGTCGCATGGCATGCGACGGCTGCTCAGTTAGTGCAGCTGGGGAGCCGCTGCCCCGAAATGCGAATCGCGCTCCCCAGGCGGTGGCGGGGGTGGGAGAAAGCTGATCTGTTTACAAGCGCGCCGAGGGAGAGTCATCAGCTCGGGAGAGTCATCAGCTCGGGAGAGTCACAGCGCGGCAGAGTCGCATCCAACGGGAAGCGGACAGGGGCCGGATAAAAGTTTGCGGCCCCAGCGTAACGCGGGCATTTTCTCGGGGGGACGGCAGGACCGCTTCTGAATGGAAACTCTCATGAAGAATGCGATGGGATTAGGTTGGTGAGAATGCTGTGGGCTTCTGGAGATGGCGGGGGTAAAGGGGAGAGGCTTCAGTTTAGCCGCACTGGTTTTGGGGGAGGGTTTGAAGAGGAGGGGAGCGGCAGGGGGACGGGGGACAGGGAGTGGGCGCTGCTTTGTTGTTGCTGGAATGCTGCCCCCCCGCCATTTTTTTTTTTGCTTGTTCTCCGTTCAACTCTTTTAACCCTTTGTGCTTCTGTGGCTTCCCTCAAAAGTGAACGCTAACATCTCTCCTCCGTGTTATCGCGGGAAACAAAATGAAAGCACATGCGGTGCACTTCTGCTTCTGTGTGTGTGTGTGTGTGTGTGTGTGTGTTTGTGTTTGTATGCGTTTGGATGGCTGGGGCTTATATAACTGCTGACAGCTCATTCTCTCGCTCTGAAATTAGTCTTATCCAGCTGCTATCTGGTGGCAGAGCCCCTGGGTGGGGCGAGGGGGTGTCAGTTGCAGGGTTGGAAAGAGTCCATTTTGGGGGAGGGGGTTGTAGGATTTTAGATGATGCTGAATGTGTAAACAGGACTCACTACTGGACAGAGCCCAGAGAGAGTTGGTGCCAGCCAGATATCCCCTGGCTAATTCCGCCTCTCTTTCACCCAGGTGAGGATGCGATGACCGGTGACACGGACAAGTACCTGGGCCCTCAGGATCTGCGGGAGCTAGGGGACGATTCACTCCCGCAGGAGGGCTATGTGGGCTTCAGCATTGGAGCCCGCTCGGCAAGGTAACGCAACGCTGCCCCCTGCATCCGCTTGGGAGTGTCAGCCGTCATCATGTACCCCGTGCATGCAGAACTCACACGCACACTCACACACATACTCAAGCATGCAACGCTTATCCGTAGGAAAACCACTTTAACTTAGAATATATTCTGACACATGCAAGATTAATTTACTTATTATCTTAATTATAAATCAGGTTATTTATAAATTACGTTGGGACCAAATCAAATGTAGCAACTTATTTTTTTTTTATTTGATTTTAAATATATGCCTTCAGTGGTTTCAAGACCTACTTTCAGTGCCAATCTGGAAGGATATGTGAAATATTATGTGATGTAAGGGCCACGTAAACAGACACGGCATGCGAACACGGAAACTCCGGACAGCGACGTCACACACCTGTCTGTGCTGCGCGCGGTAGCCACTGCTGAATAATGAACATGCATGAATTAATCAGAACAACCGCAGAGGGGACAAACACTGAGGATTTGCTGAGCTGATTAGTGATTGTGCTCCACCGAGGTGCTGAGAGTGTCCTTTGCTAGCTAGCTACTGTATCAGCTCTTGTCTGTACTATGGGTTAACCACAAGCTGTGGCTTGATGTAGAACCTGATGTTGAACTTGAACCCCAAGGTAGAAGTACATGGGGTGGTAACCATTTGGACATCCCAGTGTACTTATGGCCTACTGGACAGTCACTCACTGCTCCACCCATCAGTGCTAGTGGAGCTGCTTCAAGCATCAAATGACTTAATCTATGGCTGTTGGGTTTTGAGGTCATGTTCTGAAGCACAGCATATCGGAAAGCGGTCATTACTTACACCATGTAGGGCAACTACATACACAGGTTGTATATAGTTCAGCCTAATGGAGTGTCGCAATGACTGCTCAGAATGGTCACGTTTTCCGAGGCAGCGGACTTGCGTGAACTGGTCTCCCAAGTATGTCTGAAAAGGTTCCATGACCGGTTGATTTTTTTTGATCAAGTCATTGCTGTTTGATGCTGAGCAACCTTCTTTTGCATTCGTCCCATTCCTGGCATCCCTCCTGAGTCTCCCCACATGTGTTACACTCTCGGGCGAGGCCTATATTCCCCCCCCGAACTCAAGACACATTTGCGTGTCCCAGGGCGTAACGCATGCGAGGCCGGTGCGTTCGTGCCGGTGTCATTAGACGCATTTCTGCTTCATCCACCTCTGATTCGTTGCTTTCAATATATCCTGTTTTCTTTCTTCTCCGCTTATTTTCTCACCATAGTCCTAAAGTCAGGTAAGAGGGCATGACAATAGTGGCTCACTTGGCTCCATGACACCCCCACGCATCGGTGTCGTATTGTGGTGTGCTACATGTGTTCTAGTACAATTAGCGTAGCGTAATATTATTTGCTTGCTACTTTTTCCCATCACTGTCAGATTTTTTTCCCCCCCACCGTTGAGTGAGTAATCGGAATTGATACTAAATGTAGTCAACATGAGTCTGTGTGGGAACGACCGCTCTATGTGAATTGTGTGAGCGCTATGGTGATGCTTCTAGTAGTGTTGTGGTTGTTATTGTCGTTGTTTTTGTTTTTGTTGGTATGAAATTATACTTGATGTAGCTTCCAGGGATTGATCAATCAGTTGAGCTGATCAATCTGTTAATCAGTGGCTTTGAGAAAACTTGTTAATAAGATGGCTGGAAATAACTGACTGACTGACAGACTGACTTGAACGTCACTGGGATAAATTATTTAAAGTGCATGCTCTTGTATGGAGGATTCACAACAGATGATGTTCAACAAAAAGCTGGTCTTGCTTTGACTCGACATCAGACTGTCTGGAGTCTGTGATGAAAGCTCACTGTGAAGATCCCAAAACGGACTGTGCTTTCCCTGGCGACATGGCACCTGAGAACTATTTGTAAGTTACAGTCTCTGAGATCTGAGATGGAAAGGATGTTTAATCTAGAAGCCGTGAATCTAGCGACTTACCTCACTTTAGCAGCTAGCTTAACACTGCTGTGAAGACTTCAGCAGGCTGGTAACCATCTTGTGTGTACTTCCTTTTGAAGGTGTAGACTTTGCCGTTTTCACTTAACACGTGCCTGCGGCATGCTTGGGAGCAGCTAATCATCGAAAGGGAACTAGCCAGTTGACCGTCTCTTCCAGAGATGTGCTTACTCGGAAATACGTTCCGTTGAAACGCATGACAAGCTCTAAAGCTAATTTCAGGCAGTTTCATGGGCTTACCAGTTCTCTTCACACATTTCTGTCCCTGTCGCCTTGATTTTCTGGACTTTCTCTCTTTTTTTTCCCCCGCAATTCTTTGAGGCATTGGGCAAAAAATAAATTTGGTAAACAATGTTATGAGGCGTCTCTCAGCCACGCACACGTCGCACATCAGAGTATTCTTTTGTTTGTCTTTTTGTTTGTGTAACTTCAATAACGATTCATTCACATGGTGCTGGCGGTCTTGGGCCTCCATCAGAACCCAGACGCGCGCCCAGCATCCATCAACCGACATTCCAAAGAGATGCTCTCCCTGTTCATCTCCCTGCTCTCATTTCCGAATAACCCATGCCATGTATTTTGTTTTTTGAATTATGCAACAGTTCCCTGGAAGCTGCATGCAGTAATCAGTTTCTTTCCCCCCTCCCTGTTCATTTCATCATCACACCCCTATTGTGTGGTAACTTGTAAATACACCAGCCTCCGCTCCTTCAGTTCGGATAGGTCCAACACCCTGAATAGAAGCTCCTTCACCCGTGACAGCATGATGATCGAGGAGATCCTCGCTCCTTCCAAAGAGACGGTGAGTCCTGCTGCATTCTCCTCCTACCATGTGGCAGGCCAGAGTGACGACACTTAAGTTCTACTCATTAATTTGCAGGAATTACTTCACTTAAAAAGTAATACCATGCAGAAAAAACTTCTTCCATGACTAATATAGCTCATAGTAGCAAGTATTATATCATAGAACCATTTAGAAAATGAAACTTAGTACCTTGCTAGTCCCTAATAAAATGGTTATTGCAGCCATTAATAGTATAGGGAATTCTATAAGTATAAGTAGTGTGCTTTAACAGTGATCATGGACCGCAGAACTTATCTGGGGGGTGGGCATAAAGTCATGTCCACTTGTCTTTTTGCCTTTGCAAAACTCAGGTATAACCTTTCGTTTAAAAAAAAAAAAAAATAATTCAGGCTTTTATTTGTGAAGTTTTATAGATTTGCAGTATTTGTAGGTAATTTTTTCGTGATTGTTCATCACTGCATTCTTAATTATGCTGTAAAGGTCACCTGACAACCGCCCTGGGTGGCCCCCTCTGGATTTGTGGTCCATGATACTGATGATGGTCATCACACGGTGAAAAACTTTGTTTGATGCAGTGTGTGGTTTTGTGGAATCAAATCAGCGTTAGTAAAAGACACACATTGGAGCGCTGTAGCATAAACAGTTATGTATGTGTGTATAATTCATTTCTGTAGATTTATGTGTGCTGTTTTAAATTTAAAAATATTTACAGTATAACATTGCGTACTTGGAATCGTATTTTGTTCCACTTGTGTGCTTTGAAACAGTACACCCCAACAGCTGTGTGCCCTGTTTACCGTAGAGGGCTTTTACCCAGGACTGAGTCAGTCATGGATGTGAGGAAGGCCGATTAAAAACTCTGCACTGATGAACCCATCATGCGGATGAAGCCACTGGCATGCCAGCACCACCTGCAGGGCCTCCGTGGCACTACAGCGTGGCAGCATCCAAAAAGTGACCTGTGCTTCACGACATGGGGGCCAGAAGTTCAAATGTGATTTCAGTGTATTTGACAGCACACTCATAGCGATGGACTTCTTGGGATTTTAAGACTGGAGAAATAAAAAGTTAGGAATGACCCTTTGGGTGGTTATGAGGGGCTGGAGATGGCTATATTTGCCTGCAGATGGGAGTTTAATGACCCTTGATGAGTGTTCCACAAATTCAGGAAGCTTATTTTCTCCAAACCACAGTTCTGGATTTCAGACTGAATGCAGACTGTTTACCAGGGAATTATTTTTGGAGTCTAAACTGATCTAGAATACTTCCTGTTGACTGAACATTAATATGGACTGTCTGGAAGTACTTTATGACCATAGGTTGATGCGTTTTTTGTTTTTTTTTAATAAAAGGAAAGGATGTCATTTATTTGTAGATAAATGTTGCTCCAGTGTTTCTTGGAGGTACATAAGATGATAGATGACCTGAATTGTCGCTGCCGTCGGAGTAAATATTTGTCGTGCACCTTTGACGGGCCTTGGCTGCTTGTGTAATGAAATATTTCATGTTTTTCCTTCAATTGTTTCAGAGTGACAGTAAAGACCATTCTGTTGTTGTTGAGACCCAGAATAAGGTACAAGACAAGTTAAACACGCAGGCATCGCTTCTTTGCTTTTCTGTTCAGCGGTTAAGATGCAGTTACTGCTTCTGTTGTATTTTTTTAATTATCTTCGCATTTTTTTTGCAATAATCCCTAAGCACTCTCATCTTCAGCCGTTACAGAAACAGGTAGTCATTTACTAAATGGGACCTCATCTTTCCCACATGATATCTGGCTGCTTTAAGCTACTGGACTTTAATTTCCACTTATGTGCCTATGTTTGTAATTTTTTAAAACTTTACTATATATTTTTTTTTTTCCCGGAGGGAAATCTCGCTACGTTTTAAGACTTTGCCCGCTGCCATCAGTTGCAAGTTTGTGGGAGGGTACTGGCTGCTGGAAATGCTCCCATGATGCCGTTGGGTGTTTATTTGCTCCAGCAGAGGGACGGCAGGGCGTGCTTGTGGGGGTGGGGGCTATACATGTACGCTGCTGACCCAGGCCTCATTTTCCCAGCACCTGGCAGCAACCAGGGAGTGTGACTTGGACTCCCTGAGGCGATACAGCTGGGCCGCGGACGCCCTGGACAATGTGCACCTGGTCTCCAGCCCCATCCACTCGGGGTGAGTGACGGTGCATCGGGGCAGCGTGAAGCCCGCGCTCGATTGAGCGAATTCCACCGGGATTCCACAACTCCCCTCCGTCCAGTTAGGCTCTGAAGCACAACGTGTCTCCATACTGTATGACTTTCTCTTTCGAATGCAGATGAACCGAATGCGAAACTATAATCAGTCTTGTTCATTTTTGCAGAATTTTGTTCCATAATTGTCTAGCTTCCTCACGAATGATACTGTACTTTAAACATGTCTGTTGAGTTCTTATGCTGAGTAGTTATGAAATTTTCTATTTGGTATCTTTTTTTTTCCCCTCTTTTTTTCTTCCCCAGTACCCTGTGGCACGTTCCTTTCGTTTTTTCTCTTACTTCCTCTCTATAACTTGTTTCCAGTGTCCCTCAGAATGAACGTGGTGGATTTAACAGTGTTGATCGTGGCGTTTAATAGATCTCTTGGATTTTTTTTGCCTTTCCCTACATTCTTCCGTTTTATTTTGCAGCTTTCCTTCTCCACTACCCCAGTATGACTCCAGGTGATAAATGTGTCCTGTAATCACAGTTCCTCTTCCTCCTCTGTGTTTGCTTCATCTGTGCCGTACCGTGCCCCACTTAGATTGCCTCCCCATTGTTAGCGCAGCTCCGTCTGGCACTTAGCTGTAGTTTCCTCTGAAATGTACCAGAGTTTCGAACATCTAACGCAATGTTTCCCAATCCGGTCCTCGGGAACCCTCAGAATGGCCACGATTGTCTGGCAGGGAGCTGGAAGGGAGCATAAACATGGACCGTCTGTGGGTCCTTGAGGACCGGGTTCGGAAACACTACACGGATGTAAGGGCGTGGCAGAATCCTGGCGCATCGCGGCCTGTTAATGAGCACCGCTGACGTCCCCTCTGCGGTTTGTCACACGCCAGGCTTGATGTTAAACAGAGATGGCTGTGTGGGTGAGACGTGCGTTGCTGCATATATTACTTTCACGAGGTCTGCTTTCAATTCGCCAGCCCTGGTTCACCGGCCAGGACCACAGCACACTTTGGCCTTGTGGTTTTGTGATCATTAACCCCACTCAGGCCCAGCCTGAATCTTTACCTTGAATGGATGAGCAGGGCTCGCATTGCTACCGAAAGCGGCAGCCCTGAACATTAAACAAGAGCGTCCCGTTTGTGTTAAGACACATTTTGTCAGTAACAGAGGACTGTCTGATACTTATCCTGAGTGTTTTTCCGTGGCAGTATTCCTGACTGAACCAAAATCTTGGGATTCAATTAGTTTGAGTTAAGATGGTTAATTTGGCTGTATATTGTACTTAATTACTTAAATAGTCTCAATTATCATCTGAATAATGAAAGTTCTCTTGAGCTTGTGGCTCGGCTCATGAGGAATAACTGCCAGGGTTTAAGACTCAAAGCACCATCCCTTTCTCTTCCTATCCTTTCCTTCTCTTGGAGTTACGTGTGTGGGTTTTTGGTCACAGCATGGGAAAACTCACTGGTGTCATCCTCACTGATGTCATTGGACCATGTGCTTCATTAGCCCCACCCCTCACTGCTCTATGTGTCCACCCCCCCTCCCCCGCTCAGGTTCCTGGTCAGTTTCATGGTGGACGCCCGCGGGGGCTCCATGAGGGGCAGCCGGCACAATGGCATGCGTATCATCATCCCCCCGCGCAAGTGCACCGCGCCCACACGCATCACCTGCCGTCTGGTGAAGAGGCACAAGCTGGCCTGCCCCCCGCCCATGGTGGAAGGAGAGGGCCTGGCTAGCCGGCTGGTGGAGGTCGGTCCGGCAGGAGCCCATTTCCTGGGGTGAGTGCTTTTTGCAAGACTCCATATTCCATTTTTTTTCTTTCATTTTGCCTCCATATTCTCCTCCTATGAGGAGGATGAGTGAAGGAGATGTTCCTCCATCGTTGTCCCACACCAGTAGCGTGAGTCCATCGGTTCGTGTGAGCAGACTGTGAACCTGCTTTAAATTAAAGGGGAATTCCACCCAGAACTTATATCAAGGCTTCACCCTCCCCCTCCATCCCCAAACAAATTCATACACATTCAAAACGGATTCAGTTACACGCACCTCAACGAGAAGACTGGGTTCTCTGAAGACATTCCATTGATGCTTGTTGAAAAATGTCAACATTTTTTGGTAGCAACACATATTCCGAAATGTCTTGTTTTTTTGCCGCATTAATCTACATTCCCATAATGTCATGTTTATGTTATTCCTACCTCATTTAATTTTCAGTTTCTAATTTTCAGTCTTTAATTTTGCTGTAAGGTAAGGCATACTCACAGATAAGGTAAACACAGATATGAATCATACATCTGTACAGCTCATAATGTTGTTCGGGAAGTGGCGTTTGACTCTTAGTCAAAATTTGGATGCCTCTCTTCCGTAAAAACGAAACATACATGGAAACTTACCTAGAAAGCAAATGGCCGACCGACTTTATCAAAGCCGTAGTATATGAGTTAGTCTGTTTGGTGTGAAACCATGAGATAGAAGCTCATGTCTAATCCGCCCAGTTTTGCAGTCCTCGGTTCATCATGTCAAGTTATAACGGATATTTGTTGCGGGATCAGACCGCGGCAGACATTAGCATCAACGGCCGGGCTGGTCGGACTGTGGTGGACTTCCCCTTTGGTGCCTGTGTGCTGGCACAGTTCATCTGTGTCATCCAAACATCCGACATGTATGGAGGTGAGCGATTCAGTTCTGATGCGGTGTTTGTGAGACTGGAGGGCGCCTTCCTGGAGCTTGGTGAGGCTTTGGTTTTGCTCTGTGGCCAGGCCAGCTACCTGCGGGAATGACGCTCTCTTCTTCATGTTCCCCTTCTTTGTTTCTCTTCCCGCTGCATGGATGTTACTCAGTAAACTGCACCTCCCCAGCAATCTTCCCCCTCTTAACGAGGGCGAGAGCACAGTTAGCCGAATCCTGCAGCTCGGGCCCCGAGGAACAAAATTTATTGGGTAGGAGTATATATGTAGGCCAGACTCTAACGACACGAGCGAACTCCTGCGAGTATGACGACTGTTGTTGTTATGATTTCGGTTTAGTTGAATTTCTTTTTGGTCATCCTCATACTTCTACCTGTCTTGCCGATGCTTTCAGTTGAGGGTGGCATCTCTGAAAGCAGATCATTTTGGCTGGACTCCCCTCCCGTCTCTTCCCCCCTACCCCCGAGTTTGTGCTAACACCGCCGCGCTTGTTACGCATGAAAAGCACCGCGAGCATCCCGCCACAGTGGCTGGCCTCCGTCTCTCCATGTTGTTGAATACAATCTCCCACTGTGGCACCGCGCGCGTTTGCCAGTGCGGAAGATGTGCCATTTGCACGGATCACGGAGAAGGTATCTGTGCTGACTGCTCCAGGGAATGCTGGGAAGTAGTGGGAGCCACTTCTACTTAAAGCCAACTCTGTCAACAGCTATATCTTCAGCAATACCTTTATATTTATGGATATCTTTTTCAAATATTTCATCTTTGAATCAGCTTTAATGTATTTTATAATTAAACGTTAAGTGGGCGTTTAGCTTACCATTTAAAAAAATTCTGAGAAGTCGTTTACCTATGCACATTTCTCTGGTACCTTCTCTAAACATTGTTGTTTTATTTTACTTTAAACATCATGCACTACACTGTAAAATGATGTCTATACTCAATGTAGGCAGTATCAGTTCTGTTACTACACAGATTGCATTACGCATTATGTTTGTCAAATATGCTAAAGACCAAATTTTCTTCACAATATATTTTCTTTAGACGTTGACCTTCACTATCTATTGCTTCATAAAAAAAACTATTTTGAAAAATCAGCTCAATTTAGGGATTCCAGAATTTTAGTATTCAATTAGTTTCTTGCCGACGACGGTGACTTAAATTGACCTGCCTTACATCATTTGACCTGCCATGATGACTTGTAAGGCAGTGTCATAAAATTTACTGGAATGTTCTCTTAGCAACCTGCGTAGGAAAACAAAGATACTGTCTATGTGATTCTGTTAAAAAGCTGCAGAGTCCCGATGAACACTGGTTGGTAATGGCCTCTCAACTTAAATTTAGGGATATTAGCTTTCTTAGTCAGAATGCAGTTTTACAGTCCAACAAGATTTAGAGGTGTTTTGTCGCAAAAGTTTATAAGGTCAAGAGTCACCAAATCAATCCACACAACCCTGTAAAACTTCAAATGCCCACTGTTTCTGCCAAGTACTCTTATTTTCTTAAGCCTCCTTATCCATAAGCTGTATTCGATCTTGAATTACAAGTAATTATACAGCGAAAGCAATACTGTTTGTAAAAATAAGTCATTAAATACTATTGTAATTATTCCAAGAATGCAGAACCACAAGTAGATATTAACATGCAAAAAACATTGATAAAATCATTTTGCATTTAATTGAATACATTTGTTATGTGCTCCTGGCATGACATTTTTAAAGAATAAATAATCTTTTACATTTGACTCACTCTGTTGCCCAGACAGGATTATAAATGAAAACTCTAGTATTGACAACAGAAAAAGGTCTCGCACTTGAAGGATTGTGCAGCTTTCCTGATGTTTAATTCAGTGCCCAGTGTAAATGTTGTCTCTGTCTGTTATTTGCAGTGTTTCGCACTTAACGTTAAAGGCTGAAATGGAAGGGCTGTGAGTTAATTCACACGTGTCATCAACTTGTACCTGTTTTTCATTGTAATCCTTATTAGAAAGAAAAAGTACAAAGGAATCAGGTCAGTTGACCTGTTGACCTCTGACCGTCAACCCCTGCTTTCTGCTGCTTTCGGCGGGGGTGGGCCGTTAAATACAGCCAGCCCGCGTCAGCACAGCACAGCGTCTCTGTGGAATCTTCTGCTGACATTCCGTGTTCCTTCCAGCCCTGTGATAGTGGAAATCCCCCATTTCGGCTCTATGCGTGGGAACGAGCGGGAGCTGATCGTACTGCGGAGCGAGAATGGGGAGATGTGGAAGGAGCACCAGTACGACAGCAAAAGCGAGGACCTCAACGAGCTCCTCGGTGGGATGGATGAAGGTGCGTAGCCCAGTCCTCACAGAGTGACCACACTGTTGTTAACGATACTCTTCCTGCTCTGGAGGGTTACACCTCAGTACTAACATACTAGCAAACAGTTTTGCTTGATGTTTTTAGGAGGTACAAGAATTTTCTCAATTTCCATATGATCATTGTCTAGTGAATAATAAACAGAGTACTTTCCCTTACCTCAACTTTGTGGTGAACCTTTCAGTTGGCCAGAACATACCATGACAATGTCTTGCTGTCATGTAGTTGTGGTTGATTGTAAACAGGGCTGGAACTTAAGCTCACCCACTTGCCTGAAGTGAGCGATTTAGACGAAGAGCAACTGAGCAGTAACCCACTGGCTAGTAAAAAAATTGCATGCCAAATCAGGGTTCAACACCATGGTGAATTCTGAGGAACCTTTTGATCGAAATGCAATTTTTTACCACTCACATGGTATTTAAAAATGTAGCCTATACAGCTTTTTTCAAAATTAGAAAATGTCACCACACAGAGGCAAGCTTACCATGGACACATTTGTCCATGTAGGGACAGGTTGACATCTCTGTGTCGGCCTACAATTTTTACTGCCCAGTTGGCTATAGGAAAAGTTCCACCCCTGATTGCATGAGTTGCCTTCTTCATGTAAAGGTGAAGGTTTGTGGTCAACTAGGAGCCGAGAGCTGACAGTGTTTTCTTCTTGCAGAACTGGACAGCCCAGACGAGCTCGAGAAGAAACGTATCTGCCGGATCATCACCAAGGATTTTCCCCAGTACTTTGCGGTTGTGTCTCGAATCAAACAGGAGAGCAACCAGATGGGTCCCGAAGGGGGGGTTCTGTCCAGCATGACTGTGCCTCTGGTCCAGGCTTCCTTCCCAGAAGGGGCGCTGACAAAGAAGATTAGAGTCGGCCTACAGGTGTGTGTCCTTCATCAAATTATCCACCTTGGTAACATTAACATACGCAGTGAAACCACATGCTACCATGCAAACATGTATCTCCATTAGTAAATATGAAATATGTTTTAGGCCTGGAGGGTTAAGAAATAAAAACTAGGTGCCCAAGAAAGAAATACTGAGAGATATAAATTTTCAATGATGATTTGTAATTCTCCTTTAGTTAAAAAAAAAAAAAAAAAAAAAAAAGTATTTTAAAGTTTAAGTGCAAATCACTAAACAGCAGGTGCGTATACAGGGGCTGGGTCACAGCGGCTCTGGCCCCAGCTGACAGCTGATTGGCCCCTGGAGTGGCCCCTCCCTGTCACTTACCAATTCAAAACATATCATTGGCCAATGATAAGTTTAGCTCCTCTGTATGAATTGTGGCCCCTTTTATGACCCCACTTTAAGAAATCCTATACTTGCCCCAGATTAAGAATGTCTAATTTTTCTGAATATACCTTTAAACTAACTGTGATAGTTGTTTTCCATCATTTAAGTCTGATGAACTGGTCCCTGTGCTCTCTAACCCCCTCACCCCTCAGGCTCAGCCTGTCCCAGATGAAACTGTCAAGAAGATCTTGGGGAACAGGGCAACCTTCAGCCCAATCGTGACCGTGGAGCCCAGGAGGAGGAAGTTCCACAAGCCCATCACCATGACAATCCCTGTCCCGCCCCTTTCTGGGGAAGGGGTGACCAATGGCTACAAGGGAGATACAACCCCCTGTCTCAGACTCCTGTGCAGCATAACAGGTATTTGAAAATCACTGGTTTTCAAAAGCTCTAGAATTCCCCCCTGGGATCAATAGTCAATCTTAATTTTAACCTTGCAGGGTTTAAAAGAATTTCCTGTATATATTCTACGATTCCTCTTTGGAATGCCTTTGGATTATAATCTGTTGTAAAGCAAGATGGGTAAATGATGGTAATACTTAAAAACCTGCAAGCTTTCACTCTGGCCGGCTTAATTGTACATTATTTAAATGGTACAATTGCAGGAGGTACTTCTCCAGCACAGTGGGAAGACATCACAGGAACCACCCCGCTCACCTTTGTAAATGACTGCGTGTCCTTTACCACCAATGTGTCTGCTAGGTAAGGCATGTCACCTACATCAGGCTTCTCTAGGTGATTTGTGTGCTTTCATTGGAATCGCAGATGAGGGTAGATTCCCTCTTGTATATTCTCCCTTTTGAAGCTCTTCTAGATCGATTTGTGTTGAAGTTAATCTTTATTCACAGCTAACCCCTCAGGTATGTATTGAAAGGACAAATAAGAGTCATTTAAATTTAAGATTTTTTTGTCATTTGCATGTTCTTGCAGTATTTGCCTTTGGGTTTGGTTTTCTGTTCATACACACCTAATGGCTCTGTAACTAAAATTCTCTGATCTGTTTTCAGGTTCTGGCTCGCCGACTGCCACCAGATTCCAGAGACTGTTGGCTTGGCCTCCCAGCTCTACAGGGAGCTGATCTGTGTTCCATACATGGCCAAGTTTGTGGTGTTTGCCAAAATGACAGATCCTGTTGAATCCAGCTTGCGGTGCTTCTGTATGACCGACGACAAAGTAGACAAGACTCTGGAACAGCAGGAGAATTTTGAAGAAGTGGCCAGGAGCAAAGACATTGAGGTCAGTTTGGATGTTCCTCCAAATGTACTCTGTGATACTTTTACTTCTCATGTAAATAAGATGACAAGATAACATAGATAAGCGGTACTGGCCCCTCAAGGTTACATTTTTTGGTCAGCGTTGCAAAAATAAATAACAACCAACCCAAAGAAAGAATTCAAAACAAACAAATATGAGTGTGTTTTTATTAGGAATACATTCTTGTAACAATAGTGTAGCCAACCTATTTTTATACATAATCTTTACTAAAACATGATTAATTGAAATGAGCTTTTTTCCCATTAGAAATGTCCCTCATGTTTACGTGTTGGTTGTTCGAAGTCAGCTGTTTATAGTGTTTTAATTCAGTGGACATGCTGTTTTTTTTGCAGGTCTTGGAGGGGAAGCCAATTTACGTGGATTGCTATGGTAACTTGACCCCTTTGATAAAAGCGGGACAGCAGCTGGTTTTGAATTTTTACGCATTCAAGGAAAACAGGCTGCCGTTTAGCGTAAAGGTAACGCTATAGCCTTCTACACTCTGGCCTTGCCGTCACTTAAGTGCCAGCAAGTCTCTGGTTTATCACTTATTTTCACATGCATAGTCGCCATGCACATTATGCCTTTAATTCGTTAATTAATTAGTTTAATTGATTAATAAAATCCGTTATGTCGGTCACGTTGGATTGGATCTGAGGTCCAACCCAGTGGAAATCAGAGTGGAGTCGTAAACATGAAAAGCATTACTCTTTTTGGTTCATTTTTTTATTTTTTTCTCAGGATATGAAAAATATGAGGGGAATTAAGACCTCTGTAGCATATGCTAGCTTAAATCAACCAGCAAGCTTGCACTCCTTTGCAGTCAGGTTAGGACACCATTTAAAAAAAAAAATGGTTCTTACTTTGCAGGTCAGAGATAATAGTCAAGAACCTTGCGGGCGGCTGTCGTTCCTCAAAGATTCAAAGTCGACTAAAGGTCTTCCGCAGACTGCCGTCTGTAACTTAAACATCACACTGCCAGCTCACAAGAAGGTAAGCTGGTGTTAGACTGGCTCACTCTCAATCATGTCATGCCATCTTCATTGAAAAATGAGACAGAGCAGTAACCGCAGTGAAAAGGGTTCAGTTTGGCTGAGACTTGCCACATTGTGTCTTTTATCTGTTTTGAGCTTCTTTCTAGTTGTGTCCTTGCTGTTTCCTTTCCGAATTAGACCTTTTGGTTTGGGCCCCCCCTGCTTTGGCTGAAGGTGCACAGGCTTCTAATGTTTTGTGATGGCATATTTGGTTATTTTTTTCTCTGTGCCATTCCGCAGTTCGTGTCGGCGTTTCCTTGTCTTCGGCTGGCTTCCTTGATGGCTTCTTTGGCTTACGTTGTGCGCTCTCAATCACCCTTTTCACATCACAATGTTTCTTTCCCCTGCTGTCCATTGTATTATTCCCTGTTTCTGCAATGCATCTTGGGATCCTAAAGGAAATGGAGTCAGATCCAGATGAAGAGGTAATTTATGTAAACTCCATCACAGTCATGTGATGTGCTGTTGTTGTAGACCGAGGTAGTATATCCTGGTTCTCTCCATTATACCTTGTTTCAAAAAAGTCGTACGATGAAAAGCTAATGCCAATGAATTTACTAACTCCCCAGGCCTTGTGTATTAAATTCTCCCAAGGCAGGCATTAACAAAGCTCCCCATTGTTTTGTTTTCCTTTTCTTTAGTTTTGCTATAATTCTGCATTACTAATGCTTCGCTTTAAGAGAAAACACCTAGTTTTCTCGTAAAACTATTTAAATTGCAAAACGGTGACGCCAAATGACCTCCGTTTCAATAAAATCATGCTTGTGCTCAGCTTGTTGGTAGGATGAATGCGTAAAAAAGGAGTTCAGTGTTTTCAAGTGAAAAATCCTACTATGTTTTATTTTAACTGATGAAAAGTATAAAGTTTGACTCAGCTTTGTAATCGTTTATAGAATATGCATGTTCAATGATAATTCTAGAATATTTTCTTTGTCTTTACAACACAAAGTTTTTAAATTGACATTTTAGGTCTGTTCTCTCATGAAATCAAGACATAAATAGGACCTACCAAACATTTCTGGACAGAAATTGCATTCCCAGAGTTTACTACAGATCCTGTCCTATGTCCTATATTGTATACATCTGTGTGGGCAAAAAAATCACCTTACAAACAAGAACTACCCCCTTCTATTGCTCAAATTATGCAGTGGGTAGATCATTCAATTGTAATCACACCTTTTTCACAGCCCATTTGCCGAAAATCCAGAACATGGGGTGGACAATAAACCTTGCCTGACGCTAAAACTGACACCCACACCACAGGAACCATAACTTAACCTGTAGGACCTTCGATCAGAACTGAAACAGACCACAGATATTCTCACAGGGGCATAGCATTTAAAATAGGAGGGCTTCTTAGGGGATTGATAGACGTTTTTTTTTTTTTTTGTGTTTGTTGCAGACTGAAAAACCAGACCGACGTCATACCTTTGCATCTCTAGCCTTACGTAAGCGCTACAGCTATCTGACTGAGCCTGCGATGAGTGAGTGTGACATCTTCACTAACTTCTATTAATAAAAAAAAATACATACTACCTGGACGTTAAACCTGATATGTATCATTCCATATAATATACATTACAGATTATATATAAAAATATATTTGTGATTCTGACATACTCCTGCCATACATAATTTGTAACTCCACCTGCTTGTCCCTGACATGGTGTACTTGCATGGGTTATTGTGACTTTTGAGTTGCTGTGCTGTGCTTGCCCACGTTGTGAAGTACCGTTTCCTTTTACGTTTTTTTTCCCCTGTTTTATTTTGTTCTGAATTGCGAGATCCATATCGTTTCACTCTGATTTGACTAATGTGAGAACACGAGTTTTTTTTTTTTTCTTTATTTGCGTTCACCATTGTGTTTTCTGGAAATCCTCCTGCTCTTATTGGCTTTGTGACTGTGCAGCGTTTGGTTTCGTTCTTTAATCGGAATGCATGAAAGGTCGAAGGTCGACTTTCTCATAGGTGCTTCACATTCTGCACTTCAGATGCCTGTCTCCAAAGGATCCCGAGTCTGACATGCATGACGTGCATAATTTGAATGGATCTATCACTTGGTCTGTGAACCGTTGTTTTCCATCAGTATGTTTTTGCTGTAAATCAGGTAAATAGGGCCTTTTGTAGTCTATACTACTGTTTTGTCGGAACACCGAAATTGACTAAAAGAAAACAAAAACGACAAAATGGACCTTCAGACCAAACAGATAAAAGGCACTTCAGAAAAGAGTGATAGACAGAGGAATGTAGCACATCGAAAGTCAAAAGAGTTCAGCTTTTTGTTAATCTGATTTCTCCATGTTTGTCTTGCCATTATTCTCTTTATTTCGTCATTGTCTTTGGCGTTGTGTTGCTGTATGTGCTCTACTGGCCGTTTTCCTCCATCATTGTGCATTGTGGTTGGTGCCATGGATCATAGAGGACGACCATCTTTTTTTGGCTCCATTTTATTACCATTTGCCATTTCAAAACCCCATGAATGTACTGTTCTTCCTCCTTTGCTAATACAAGACTCACTGACAGATTTTTTTTTTCTCTGGTCTCTCTGTTTTCAACTATTTTTTGTTGATTTTATGTTGGATTTGATTTACTTATTTAAGAAACAGTTGAACGAAGTACAACAAGAACACTGCCTCCTGGTTACTCTCACAAACCTATCTTTTCAACAAGATCTTACCAGGCATGGTCGACTGCTCCTATTACCGTCCCTGGCCAAGCAAAATCTGGATTGGGTTCCCTCTCCAGTTCGCCGTCCAACACGCCATCTGCTTCGCCACTAAAGTCGGTGTGGTCAATCACCTCTGCTTCACCAATCAAGTCCACCATAGGAGCCTCAACTACATCCTCAGTCAAGTCAGTTAGTGATATCGCTTCTCCCATCAGACAGAACTATTACAGAACTATTTCCTCTCCAATAAAGACTGTAGCCCACCAACCCCAATATCAAGTTCAGGTTCCCTCTTCACCATTGGCTTCATCGAATAAAAATGGGCTAGATTCTGGGTCCATTAAAGGACTTTCCCCGTCACTTACTACAAGAACTTCTACTGGCACTGCAGGGTCTTTACTGGAAAGGTCTTCTATTTCAATGACACCGCCTGCATCTCCAAAATCCGCAATAAACATGTATT
The DNA here is from genome assembly GCA_011763525.2 of Mormyrus iriodes. Classification (NCBI taxonomy): domain Eukaryota; kingdom Metazoa; phylum Chordata; class Actinopteri; order Osteoglossiformes; family Mormyridae; genus Mormyrus; species Mormyrus iriodes. Next base: position 10,775,049 of record JAAGVU020000041.1, on the reverse strand, counting down.
CGTCCAGTTTGCCATTCAAATCAGTCATTGCCTCTGCAACGCCTGCAACATCTTCCCCTGTAAAAGCAGTCTCTGGCTTATCATCAGTTAAATCATCTGCAGATACCAGCGTGACATCAAAGGCAATGAAATCTACAATTGGCTCCATGGAAACAGCTCTGCTTAATGGATCTGTCTCCCCTATTAAGTATCCTTCTTCCACAGCAACGCTTTTCTCCAGTGGTGCTCGTAGTCTGCAAGAAAGAATACAAGCAACTACACATGCAGCAACAAACAGTGTTAGCGCCGCCTTGGATGAAGCAGAGAAGACATTTAATGCTTGCTCTGCATCAGGTTACGGCACACTAAGATCATCGGGATCCTTGTCATACCAACCTGTGAGATCCCCCGCCTCAAGTTCTATTTACAGCACTTTGAGATCTCCCGCATCTTCCACCACTTCTATAGCATCCAGTACAATGACTGTTCCAGTGTATTCCCTTGTAAATGTTGTGCCAGATTCCCAGCTAAAGACTGTCTCCAATGGAATCCCAGTAAAAAAACCAACAACAGCTCTTCAGTCATTTCTGCCATCAGATGCACATACACAGTCTTCCTTTTCCAGGACGCAGTCACCCATCAAATCTCCTCTGTTCATTTCCTCATCTGCCGTGAAAGCAGCTACTTCATCATCATTATCATCGAGTCAAGAAATACTTAAGGATGTGGCAGAAATGAAGGAGGACTTGATGCGAATGACGGCCATCTTACAAACTGAAACTGGTGCAGCGGCCAAAAATTACCAGTCAGATACTTCAAAAGAGCCTAAGATAGATGACGAGGAGCCATTTAGCATCGTCGAGAAAGTCAAAGAAGATCTGGTCAAAGTTAGTGAAATACTAGCTAAAGATTCGCTTAGTGAAGGGAAAACCTCTAGTGCAGGCCACTCACCCGAGGAAGATTGGGTGGAGTTCTCAAAAGATGAGATAGAAGAAGCTCAGCAAAGTGCTCGGAAATACTCTCCAATCTTTGAGAGAGAAAATGCCCCTAGCATTGCCAGTGCAGATTTCAGTTTAACAAAGATGGTTGACTACTTCACAAATGACATTGATCCCAGCATTCTCTCTAAAATTGCAGATGTGAAGGATAAATATGATGATATGAAGAAAGAGGGGGAGGAAAGACAGAAACGTATCCTCAAACCTGCCATGGCATTACAAGAGCACAAGCTTAAAATGCCACCATCGGGAATGCGCTCGTCGCCTTCTGAGAAGGATCTATGCAAATTAGGAGATCCTGCATTTGGAACGGATGCCATTTTAGAATCTCCGGAAGACTTTTCACATGACCAGGACAAGAGTCCTCTCTCAGACAGTGGCTTTGAAACAAGAAGTGAAAAGACACCTTCAGCCCCTCAAAGTGCAGAGAGCACAGGCCCAAAACCTCTCTTCCAAGACGTGCCCATTCCACCCGTCATCACAGAGACACGCACAGAGGTGGTGCATGTCATAAGGAGCTATGAGCCAACCGAGGAAGCAAAGGAACCTGTAATGGAAGATGCAGGAGCAATAACATCAACAGCCTGTATAGAGGCTGAGCAAGCCGGATCTATAAAAGACAAGGTCAAGGCATTTCAGATGAAAGTTAATACAGAAGAGGATTCCGTGGTGAGCAAAGCTATGCGAGTTAAAGAAGAAACTCATATCACAACCACAACTCGAATGGTTTACCACAAGCCACCTACCAAAGAAGTTACCTCTGAAAGACTCGAAGAAACGATGTCAGTTCGAGATATAATGAAAGCCTTCCAGTCCGGTCGTGATCCCTCCAAAGAATTGGCTGGCTTATTTGAGCACAGGACTGGTAGTGAAACTCCCAAAGGAAATGAAATCTCTCCAAGGTTTCTTGAAAAAGACATTAAACCAAAACCAAAAGTTGAAAGAATAATTGAGGTTCATATCGAAAAAGGTAATAAGGCTGAACCAACTGAAGTTATAATCCGCGAAACTAAAAAACATCCAGATAAAGACATGTATATGTACAGGGATCGTGGAATAAAAGAACTAACAGATAGACTATATGGTGATGATGAGGGACAGCAAGAAGAGGAGGAACTTACAGCTGAAGAATCACTTCCCTCCTATTTGGAATCATCAAGAGTTAATACCCCTGTACCTCAGGAAGAGGACAGTCGTCCAAGTTCAGCACAACTGATCACTGATGACTCCTATAAAACCTTAAGGCTACTGAGTCAGCATTCAGTTGAGTATCATGATGATGAGTTATCTGAATTAAGGGGAGAATCCTACAGATTTGCAGAGAAAATGCTTCTTTCTGAGAAGCTAGATATCTCTCACTCAGACACAGAGGACTCTGACCAGCTTCATACTCTGAGCTCAGAGATGCAGGGTGGCAGAGGTTATCATAGTGAGAAAATGTCCAGTGGTCCAAGGAAGGAATTTATTTTAAAGTCATCAAAGGATGCATCAGACAAAGCAGGTAAAATTGGCCATAAGGATGAGCCATTTGACAAGCTGACCGTGTTGCATTATAGCACAGAACCTGGCAGTCCTAAACACGCTGTATGGATGCGATTCACAGAAGACAGATTTGACAGGAACAGAGAGAAGCTCATATACGAAGACAGAGTAGATCGAACTGTAAAGGAGGCAGAGGAAAAACTGAGTGAGGTCTCTCAGTTTTTTCGTGACAAAACAGAGAAGCTAAACGATGAACTCCAATCCCCAGAGAAGAAACCTCGGAAGCGAGACCCCAGGGAAACTCGATCTGGACCTAGCTCTACTTGTAGTAGTCCCGAGAAAACACAACATAAGAATGCAGGAAGCAGCGAGGAGTGGGGTAAGAGCAGACTAAGGGAGACATCTGTAGGGAAATTGTTTGGCAGCTCCACTGACAGAAAATGTGCCAGCTTGCCCAACAGCCCTGAAAGGCACGTACTTTCCCGATTTAATGATGAGAAAGCAAAACAGGGAGATAGTGTCACACAGACCAAAACAGGGGAGGCCTCCCCGCCTCTCCAGACAAAGTCCTCCAAAGTGAGTTCTGTAAGACTAAAATTTGAATCAGAGGCTCAAAAACAAGAAAAGGCTTCTCAGTGGGGACAAGCAAAGCCCCAAATGAAAAAACCACAGGAAAGTAAGCTCCCTGTATATCAGTTTTACACTGGCGTAAAGACCCCCAAATCAGATTACAGCACAGATGAGGTAGGGTCTCCCAAGAAAGTTCCAGACAGTGAGAAATGCAAAGTCACCACAGGACAAAGTCCTGACAAGTCCAGAGGGCCTCCTGTTGCACAAAGACAACCAAGTGACAAAACATTAAACAAAAGCATTCCAGACACTTTGTCTCCAAAACATTTGCTAGGTGAGAAAGTCAAGGCACCAGAGGATAAAGAAAAAAAAGCCTGGGAGAGTCAAGGAAATGGGAACAAAGAAGTTCTAAAGGAAAGATTTTCTCGTACTCTGGATCATGAAAAACCGAAGGAGGACAGTGGAAGGGATATTCAAAAAGTTGTCTCTTACAAAGAAAAAGCGCAACATTCAGAGCTCATTCTAGGTTCCTCACCCAAAAAAAGCAGCCATGTAGAACTTGTAACTGAGGAAGATGTAAACATGAGGACTCTAAAAAAAAAGCCGGACTCCCAAATTCCTGTGCGGACACCATCTGGTCCCTCGGAAAATGATCAGTTCAGAAGGTTAAAACCAGACTCATTAGTTAAAGCTCCTGAAAGGAGCCCATCACAGATACCAACCTTAGCTAAAAATCGGTCTCTGGATAGCTTAGAAGCAAGCATGCCTAGGGAGGGGACTTCATCTGTGAAATCTCTAGACTCTTTAGAATGTGGCTTAGTAAGAAGTGTCCTGTCTAGTGACATAGGTGATCCCAGTACCGAAGAGCGTATAGAGAAAATGACACCTGTTGTCAATACAGATCGTTTCAAAGATATTAAAAACTTGCCTGTTTATGTGAATATTCAAACAGGCAAGCAATCTGAGAGAGAATCCACAGGGTCTTACAAAAAGATTGTTGGTCAGGAGTCTCGCTCTGTTCAGGAAACTCGGATAACACTTCATTCTGTAAAACAAAAACAACCTTCTTCCCCGCAAGGGAGTCCTGAAGATGACACACTAGAGCAAGTCTCGTTTTTGGACAGTTCAGGGAAAAGTCCATTGACCCCTGAGACCCCAAGCTCTGAGGAAGTGAGTTATGACCTTACGAAAATCCCTGATTCATTTATTGGTTTTGTGCCAAGCAAACCTAGTCCAATCCCCGAGGTTTCAGAAGAATCGGAAGAAGAGGGGCAGGGAAAAATCTTCACGTTCAAAGCAGTTTCACCAGAAAGGCCAAAGCCCACAGTGATGGAGGACACAAATGGCAACCAGGAAGTGGAGAAGAGAACAAAAGATAGAAGGGTTGCTTACATTGAGTTTCCCCCACCTCCACCTCTAGACTCAGAGCAATCAGATCCTGAGAGAAAAGGATCCTGCCCATCATCAGAGGCTGAAACTGAAATGATGGAAGTTAACCTCCAAGAAGAGCATGATAAACACCTTCTTACTGAACCAGTCATCAGAGTGCAGCCTCCATCTCCCGTGCCTCCAGGATTGGATGACAGTGAATCCAGTGATGATGAATCTGTCTTTCAACCTGTTAACTTCAAGAAGTATACATTTAAAATTCCAGAGGATAAAGAGGAAAAGGCCTCCAAACTCAAGAAGCATGAGAAAAATGGAAACCACAAGGAATCTAGTGCTAATGATGTGGGAAAAGTAGATGATTTTGAGATTGAGCAAAACGGGAATGATCAATCAGTAACAGAGTGCTCCATAGCAACAACTGCGGAGTTTTCACATGACACAGATGCTACTGAAATTGATTCCCTTGATGGGTACGAATTTCAGGATGAGGATGATGGTTTGAGTGAGCAAGACCCAAAACCAGCAAGCTTTTCCATTGATGGCAGAATAGACATGTGGGCAACCGAGAGTATGCTGAAGCCAAGTGATCGTTCGTTTAGTCAGACAAAGCTTGAGGTCATTCAGGAGGAGGACAGAGTAGTACCTGAAGATGGAAACAAGACAATAGAAAAGAATGAAGTGAGTGATACAAATTCAGACAAAATGAAAGATGGGAAACACTACAGTTTGGAAGGAAAACATCAGGACAAAGAAGGTTTTCCTGATACATACTTTAGCTACAAACTGGATGAGGAGTTTAATACCCCTTTCAAGACTGTTGCAACCAAAGGTTTGGACTTTGATCCCTGGTCCAGCAGAGGAGGAGATGACGAAGTCTATGATGCTAGAGTAAAAGATGAAGAGCCCAGACCTTTTGGATTAGTTGTAGAGGACAGGTCCCAAGCAACCACACCAGACACAACCCCTGCCAGAACTCCAACTGATGAAAGCACACCAACTAGCGAGCCTAACCCTTTCCCCTTCCACGAAGGGAAGATGTTTGAGATGACTCGCAGTGGTGCAATTGACATGAGCAAGCGGGATTTTGTTGAAGAGAGACTACAATTTTTTCAGATTGGTGAGCATTCCTCTGAAGGGAAGTCAGGGGACAAAGGGGAAGGGATCAAAAAACCAGGTCTAGTTATCACACAGCCACAACCAGTGGAGAATGTTGTAGAGATTAAGGTAGAGGCCCCCACAGACACGAGAACAGCCATGTGCAGTCTCATTCAAGGTACTGACTCTTTGGACACATCATCTGATGACAACATTTTGGACACGTCTTCATGCACAATAATGACCTCCAAGGTTGACTCTAAATTGCGTATCCCAATTAAAATGGGAATCACAGCTTCTATTACTGTGAAAAAAGACACTGATGTTATGGAATCGAGCGGTTCTAAAGATGAAACTTCAAAGACTCTAGAACACACAGGCCTAGAAATGCACAGAGAAAGTCCATCTGGCAGAAAGAAAGACACCTCAAGCCAATTAGGACAAAAAACGTTTGTAACAGACAACTATAATAACAACAATAATCTTGAGCCCTCTAACATTCAGGCCAACTACATTGAGTGTGGCAGTTTAGTATTTAATTTGCAATCATCTTCCGAACCCACACTTCAGCAAGTGAGTAGGATAGATGCTTTTTTCTGTGGCGACTCAGAGAAAGTTGAAGAGAATAGTGTGAAGTGTGAACAAGCAAAAACTAACGAAGCCAAGAGAACTGCAGTAAAGCAGCCAAAATCCAGGCTGCCGATTAAGGCACCCGGTGCATCGTTACGTACACAAAACACTGTGGTGGGGAAACAGAAGCTGCAGAAGCATGCAGGCAAACCAGAGGCCAGGAAGAGAGTAGATCATGGTGCTGCTTTACTACCAAAATCTAGAATTCCTATAAAAGCAGTCAAAAGAGAGAATTCAAATCCTGCTTTAATAGCAAAAAGTACATCCCAATCAGGAAGGTCAGAGAAAGGAAAATCAAGACAGATACCCTCCAGGCTCCCAGTAAAAGACAGGGCCAGCTCTGAGAGCAGTTCAGCTAGCAAGGCAGGTAGAGGACATTCGATCGAGGCCCCCAAACGCTCCGCCAGTCGTTTGAAGGGTGTCGGTAGGGACCCATTAAAACCGGTGGACCGCATTTCCGACGAAGAGAAATGGAAGCGGTCAGAATTGTCCGAGGACGAAGACAGCACGTCAAGAAACACCACACTGTCAGAAGCCTCTCAACCGTCTTTTACGTCGAGGTCTGCTAGGTCCGCTGAGGGAGCGCCCGTAAAAGCAAAGGTTGAACAGGCCAGCAGTGAGAGGAGAAGGAGGAGTAGGAGGACTGGTGGCAATGGAGGCAGTCAGGTTGCTGGGCCCCACGTGGCTCCCGTCGTGGAGATCAAGCCTAGTTTGTAAAACTTTCAACTTGTTGATCTTAGTGCATGAACCGTTGTGTTTGCCTGTGGCGTGACTTAATTGTAGCTGTCATTCTGTCATTGTCATCTCTGTGTTACTGTCCTATCAGAGTCCGACCTCCTTGAGTAGTAGTGGTCCGTTACTGCCGCATGCTAGACTGATTGGTGCACTAGAGAGCCAGATAGCCCTCTGCGGGGGGCTAATCGAGTCTGTGTTTGTGTACCTAGCGACAGAATGGTGTTTGATTTACGCAGACCTGCCACATTAGAACAAAACACAGATCGTCCGCATGTGTAGTTTTTTTTTTTTCTTTATTCAATCCTTCCTACACCAAGTTCTATAGATTTAGAAGTACAGGAAACATTGAGTATTGTTTTTGCGTTTTCTGTTTTGTTTTTGTTAAATTCTTCTAATGTCAGGAATTGCCTGTGTAGTTTGTTAGGATACATAATCACATATCTAACCTCAGCACCAGTGACTAGTTAACAATCTGTTGTCTTAAGTGAAATGGCTGATAATCCCTCTTCTTGCCATTGTAATTCAGCTCGATGCTACACTTTGATCTGAAATTTTAGATGTTGAAAGCTGATGTTCTGAAGTTTATAGAAGCGATCAGCATTTTTGGCCAGAAAAGGGTTCAGTCTCTTCTTAATATCTGTTCTTTCACTAAACAGCAATATATTAACATCTTCTGTTCTGCACAAAGGTCCTCAGAGTCCCTGTGAAAGGACTGACCTGCGGATGGCCATAGTAGCTGATCATCTGGGCCTGAGCTGGACTGGTAAGAAGCAAACACTTAGTGCCACCTAGAGGGCCTGACTGGAAATGCACTTGTACTTCCACAAAGAATATTGCAATTCCATATAGCTCTCAGGCACACATAATCAGAATCAGAGAAACTTGATTGATCCCGGAAGGAAATTGCTTCTTCTACAACTGCACAGAGACACAAGGTGATATATGACAAACAAAAATCAAATAGACAAAAATAAAAATAAAATATAACATAAATAAAATATAACAGTGTTATACAAAAAAGTTTTTGCTGTTTTAGTTATGACACCCTGTGATTGGTCTTGCTGCTGAAGCTCAGATCTATCCCTTCCCTTCTGCATCCACCCCCCTCCCCTTCACCAAGACTGCAGTCAAGCCATCCACACACAGTTTGTGAGTGCGCGAATACTACCAATTTTACGGGAGTAAATTTATTCACTCAATTCTATTTGTAATAAGGCACAATATGCCTCCCAATTAGAGAATGTCCTTCTATATCTGACAGATAGCTACACAAAGCTTTATCCAATTTTATGGTGGAAATTAGGGGTTGTGGTCATTCAAGCCTATACCTTGAATGTCTAGACCACGGATGTCATCCTAGGCACCACTGGGATCGTGGGACGCTCCGTGTGCAAGTGTTATGGACGCATCGACTCATCCATCTTTTATGTGTTGCAGAGCTGGCCAGGGAAATGGACTTCTCTGTTGATGAAATTAATCGCATTCGAGTGGAGAACCCCAACTCGTTGACGGCACAGAGTTTTATGCTCTTAAAGAAATGGGTTAGCAGAGATGGTAAAAATGCTACAAGTAAGTCTTTGTAATGAAGATGATGTGAGATTTAATTCCTGTTTATATGCAGAATTTTAGTTATATGTGACTTACATACATGCAGAGCCCTAGTGCATTTATGTGTAAGAGTTTATGTCCAGTATAAGTTTTATATGTAATTATTGATAAATTCAGTATGTCTGACTGAGCTCCCTCATCCGTCTCCCCCTTTAATGTTGTTCTTATCTCTTTAGCTTGTTGCTTACGTCTAATAGCTACAGTAAGATTGCAATAATATAAATACCTGCTGAAATTTTAAATGCAAGGATTCCTTTTATCAAAACCACTGTTGTGTAATTTTCGTTTTCGCTTGCCCTCTTTCAGCGGATGCCTTAACTGCCGTGCTGACTAAGATTAATCGGATGGATATTGTGACCCTGCTGGAAGGGCCAATATTTGACTATGGTAACATTTCAGGCACAAGATGTTTTGCAGATGATAGCACTGTTTGCCGGGATCAGGCTGATGGTAAAGTTTAGCCCTATCTAGCTGACCGTTATCTTTTTCTTTCTATATTTATTTCTCTTTTAAAACTGTCTATAACTGCAGAATTTTGAAAGAAAAAAAAAAGTTGAATTATTATTTTGGCCGCCAATCGGACATTTCCTCTCCAATTCTGAGCCACACTTTTCCCTCCTGATTCTGTCTCCTGACTTTTCCGAGCATGGACAGCCTGTGTTTAATCAGAATGATACTAACAAACGTACTTTTGGACATGTTATTGAAATCGCAGTTTTGTAGAGAAACATTTAGCCACGGTTCTTTTCCAGCGGTGACTTGGCTTACATCAAAACTTTCACTCACCCACCAAACCTCAAATTTTACGTGCAGCATAGTGGGGTTCCCCTGAAGCCAATTTCAAAACCCACTGACAAATTGAATCACACGCTCACAGACAGACAGACAGACAGACATATATATATATATATATATATATATATATATATATATATATATATATATACATATTATACATGAAAAAAAAAAGAGATAAATCTTTGATATATTCTA
>JAAGVU020000041.1:10749505-10765470 GCA_011763525.2 Mormyrus iriodes | reverse complement strand
TATATATATATATATATATATATATACACATAATTTACATGACAAAAAGGTGAATTAAAGCTTTGATGTAATCCATGTCTATTTTTGGTTCAATAATACTTATGTGTATTTGTATATACCATTCTATACATGATTGAAATTTTGTTACGTATACTGGTATTTCCCAACCCAGTCCTCGGGGACCCCCAGACAGTCCATGTTTTTGCTCCCTCCCTGCTTCCAGCTCCCTGTGAGGGAGCAAAAATATAGACTGTCTGGGGGTCCCCGAGGACCAGATTGAGAAACACAGATGTATACAACAGTGTATACATATCCGTTATCTGTCATACTTGACAGTTAGCTGTTTCTTGTAGACCAGATACTATGCTTTGCAGGTATGCTTCTCACTACTTCACTACTTCAGTATTTTACTGAATTTGGTTATAGCCTGAAAACATGATGATAATAAGATTAACTTGTTTACATCTGAATTGGTACTTCATAACTATGATAACAAACTGCTGTCTTGGCATGCAGGGAACGCTCTTTCTGTCAATGGCATAGAAATCCTCTATTGTATGAACAGGGTCTGCTGTGTCACCCTTGCCTATCCTAATGGCATGGCTGTCGCTAGTAGAGGGGCAACTGCTTGTCCTGATCCCCTTCGTCCTCTCCTTCCCGCTTCCTCTGAACCTTCCTGGTTAGAATGCTTTCTCTGCAAAACCCGACCCTCTGCGCCTGCTCTCCCTGCACTCTGAGTGTACCCTTGCTGCTGTTTCCACGCTCCGCGCTGGCCAATGGAAACCGCTTTGCCAGCCATGACCGGCTGTTCTCCTGTCCGGCCGGCTTTGAAGCCCCGCCCTCTCGATCTTTCGCTGGCTCCGCCCACAGCTCTCACCATAGACACTTTGGCAAAAACAGCTTGACATTGTGTCGTTCTTCTCTTTCTTTTCCTCGTTTTTCCATCTTTTGTGTGGTGCTTGCTAGTCCCTGTCTCTCATTGTCCATCATTGCCATCATTCCCTAGCCCCATCTCAATCCCCAGGACATCCTTATTGCCACACCTGTCCTCTTTCACCCCCATATTGCCCTCTACCTCACTTTACCCACATTCTGATCCATCCATCTCAGAAACATACATTTAGACTTTGTCCTGTCCTTCATTCTAGGTTCTGTGTGTCTCAAAACACATCCACATTTTTCACCTTACATTTGAACTGTCACACACAGCGCAAATGAGCTTACCCTCTGATTGAACTGAAAGCTGTCATGGTTAATATGAACAGCCTCTCTAAAAGAACTACAGCTTCTGAAAATTTAATAAATTTAATGCATCCCTTATAAATAATAACTTGAGAGCAATCTTTAATGAACACAAAGCAGGTTTAAAAGCACCCTGCTACATTTGACCACTCTTGGTTGTCAGTGGTGCTGCGGTTTTCTGCGGTTTGAGGCAGTTCAAGGCTGTTCTTGACCCTTCAGTCTGCTGATATGTATGCATGTGATGTCATTTTTTTTCCTCATTTCTTTGTTGCTCCGTAACAAGCACACATAGCATTGCATAGTCCCTGTGACACAACGCTCCATTTTGGCCCAACTGTGTTATTTCATCCAGGTTACCACAACATTGAATTGGACCTGCAGACTCCTGTGGAGTTGAACTATGAGCCCCCCACCCCACTTCGGCACGATGATTTCTTTGGTGATGAGCCTAGTGTAGACTCTCTGGGTAGAAGCATCTGTAGACCCAGCAATCTGTCGCTACCCTCCCCCCTCACCCCGGCCATCGGCCCCCCTGCAGACACAGACCCCCCTACCGTCACAGCTGAAGACTCCTCCATAGGTCGCTTATGTGTCAAGGGCCAAGACGAAGAGTCCCTTGAAGAAGATGAAGAAAATGTCTATGACTCGTCTTCTCCTGCGTTTCATGAGACCTTGCGGGTGGTGGAAGAGGATATTTGCTTGGAGCAAGAGCCGGACAAGGGCACGTCTAGTGCCCTACCTGCCGAGCCTCTTGCAGTGAGAGCGACCAGTGAGTTGGGTTCTGAAGAGGAAACGGTACAGATGAAAATGAAGTCCCAGTTGGATGACGTTATACCGAAGGAAGGTTCAGAGGGCGTGGAAATGACAGAGGAGAGGGTGCAGGCCATTCTCTCTGAGGTCCAACAGACAGAAAAGGATATATCTTCACTTACAGGTTTGCAAACTGAGACCTCAAGTGCAAACGTGGAGTTGACCACCCCAGGTCGCAATCTGAGCTCTGACTTGGCCAACCAGCAGGAAAACAGGTATAACTAAGTTACAGTCCCTAATTCTGTTGACTCATTTCCTGCCTTTTCTCATGCTAAAGTCTGCTATGCTTGACTAATCGTTTGGTGCTTTGATGTCGCCCTGTAGCCAAGAGAACTCCAGTGATTCCATTACCTCACCCTCCAAAGGACAAGAAGGGAGGCCGACACAAAATGGCGAGCATCCGGCCCTCGCGGCTCCAGCTGGCTCGCTCCCCGCGGCACTCAGCTCTGCCAACGGCCAAGCCCATGTGGACGCGGTGAAGCAGAAGATAGCGCAGGCTTCTGTGGGCTTCGAGGGTGAGGACAATCCCACCTCAGAGAGCTGCAAGGACGAAGAGACCGTCTTGCCGGAGCTGAGAATACAGGTAAAGTTTAGGAATTGCTACCTGTTAACAATAACCGTTCTAAGCTGGTTTTGTTGTTTTCACACTCGGCCTCTTACCGGCAGGTACTGTCAAGGCCTGTAACCAGGAAGAAAAGCTGTCTGATATTACCTTTTATGAGATCCTTTTATATGTCGTTAAACTCTCAAGATGGAATTAAATTGAAAGTAATAACAGCGTTCCCTTCAGCAGGTGTGTTAAATAATTAAATCTTACAATTCTGAACCTCCTTCACCCTTCCTGAAAGCTCTGGAGAGCGGTTCACTTTCAGAGTGTTGAACAGGTTCCGGAATCTTGCCCACAATCCTTTGCGAGATCTCTGTTGCCATTGGCGACTACCATGTAGCTTTGAAATGTGATCCCTGACATACTTTTGTCAGGAGAGCAGAAGTAGCGAGTTTGACACGGATGAAGAAGAAACTGTCACCACCCGTGTAATTCGGCGACGGGTGATCTTGAAGGTATCCAGTTTGTGAGGTCCTGCTCCAAGTCCCACTGTCCGAGTGTTTGCAGTATGGTCGGTTTGCTGTGAAGCGGGCTGTGCGACCATACGCTTGGTGTGATGTGTTTCCTGTGCTCTGGTAGTTCTTTACCTCAGGCAACTGGCATGTTTACAGCTAGCCACATCTATTAGGTTTAATAATTCTCTTTCTTACTGGCTTATCTCCTGTCTGCGCTATGAGGACACACGGACAGTTGTGTCCTCCATCTGTGCTGGAAATGCGCAAATACTGTGTTTTGCTTTGCATTCTTCCGTGTCCGTTGGGTGTGCAAAAAATATACGTCAGCCTCCGTGAAACGGGGAGCTTTCTGGAACTGTGGAGATCCAATGAACTAAATCCATTAAGCTTTCCAAAGGTATTGCAAGACAGTATTCCTGGCCTGTAATTACATTTTGCAAACATTTTTTTGCCCACCCTTTGGCTTGTGTTGTACTACACATCTTCTAGTTTTGTGAAATTTAAGATCCCCATTTTTTATATACAGTCCACCTCCTTCAAAAACCTTTACCAGGAACATTGGACAACCAAATTTTGGACTATAGAAATTTTTAAGAATTACGACTCTGGAAAAAATTAAGAGACTACTCCATATTTTTTAAAAAATCTGCATTTTAAAATCCTGGTTTAATCGTGGTTCTGCTGGTGAAGGCTATGCTGCGAGACAGGCTGCTTCCAGGCTCAAAGTTTCTAAAACAGCAGCACACAAGAACAATGTGAAGCAGGAGACACTGGGAACGACCAGAAACCAGCCAGGTAGAGGGCAGAAGCAACTTTCTAATGCCAGAGGTGGCCGTTAACTTATCTGGCAGTGCCTCATAAATCGGAGGACGACCTCAAGTGACCTTCAAAAAGAATGGGAAACCTTAAGTGGTGTAAAATGAGGTGCACTGCTAGGCCAAGTTCATAACAGGTTCCTGGAAGCAGGAAGACCCATAAAGCAAGGAAGAAGCCCTTCATCAATGAGATGCAGGGAAGAGACAGGCTAGGGTTTGCAGAAAAATGTGTATTTCACACAGGAGCAGACCCATAAACTGAAAAATGAGTGACACTGAAAATTTTGATGTGGTCTCTCAAAATTTCCAGAGTTGTATTCTATAAGGGCTAATAGTCTAAAATAAAGGACCAGCAGATAATATGAGGGACACCCAAATTCTAAAGGATTTAATTCTTACTAAGGAGAACAGTGGGGATCCTAAAAGTCTTTGGATGTTTAGGGAGCACATGTTTCTCAAAAGTTAAGGCAACCAGAGCATCTGCGTTTTAATATCCGTCCTGTAGGGAGAGCAGGCGAAAAATATCCCTGGAGAATCAGTGACAGAGGAGCAATTCACAGATGAGGATGGTAACATCATCACCAGAAAAGTAAAGTCCACCCCATCGTCATCTGTTTGACATCACCTGGGTGCTGTTTATCTCCCCCGTGCCTGGGTGACAGAACTGTGTCCCCTTCCTGCAGGTCATCAGGAAAGTAATCCGCCGCGTGGTTCCTTCAGATGGCAGAGTTCAAGAGGTCGCGAAAAGAGGAGACTCCAAGCAGACTCCCAAATGTGAGGAGGGAGCATCCTCTGAGGTCTTAGGGACCCAGAGGGCCAAAACCAAGGTTGGCACAGACATGGAAAAGTAGCTGGAGTTCTTCCTGTCGAATGTGGGGGATCAGAAAAGTGATCCCTGAGATTGCTGTGGCTTGACGTGCTGCTGGTCCATAAAGCACCTGGACTGGAACTTAGTGGCATTTTTTATTTCCAGTGAGCTTGATGTGTCTCTGAGTGTTCCAGTCTGTTTGTTTATAGCCACAAATGGATCTGCTTTGCAGTATATTAAAGTATTAATATTATACAGCATTCTTTTTCTCAGGGTTTTTCCAGTGGAATGTCCTTTGAAAAATCTTGCTGCTTGCTGTGTGCTGCCTGCGTGTTTGACACTAACCCTTTCTTTCCAGGACACTTTTGGACCATCTCTCTTTTTTTTTTTGCATGTCCCTAGTAAACCTTGGTGTGTCCGTTTTCTTACGCACTTATCTGTATTTCAGCCCGAGGATGGAGCCAAAAAGAAGAAGAAAGAGGGACGACAGGGGGAGAAAAAGATAAAATCGTAACTGTTATGGAGCTCTACCTGGTACGTGTGCCCTTCCTGTTTCAGAACCAGGGTGGGCTGTACTGGGGCGGGGATGGTAGTGTCTAGCCGAGTTAGCCCAAAATAAAATCCCTCTCGAGAGTGCCTGGCTCGGTGCCTGCCAGTGTTTGAAACACAATGGAAGCACGCTTCGTGACCCTGTTCACCTTCAGAACGCCCACAGATAACATGCAGACGCAGCTAAACAAAGCACACCAAAACCAGGCGGGATACTCATTTTCACTGCAGCCCCATAATCCCTCACTGACCTGCTCTGTCAGCCTTATTGAGGGGGACAAGCATTACGTTGACCTCGCAATCTGATTGGCTGGCCCGTTAAGCTCCTTTGCATTGGTTACAATGTGCCGAAGCATTGTTCAAACAAAAGATGGTGGAACCGTGCAGGAATTAGTGAGGGTTTGGTTGATAAATGCAGGGCTACAATAATCTCAGAGGACAAATGAAATGGTTTGGATGTGTCAACACGAGTGTCTGTCTGTGGTGGTGCATTCTCGGCATGCTAATTAAGTAAAATCCATTTATAGAATAATTGCTTCATTGAAGTGTAACTATGCAGTTAGCCAAACCTACCTTCCACCTCATAAACAAGAATTATAACCTTTCACAATGTTTTTTTAGGTTTGCAAATGTTTTACACAGTTCTTCCTGGGGGGCAATTACTGGAAACCCGAACGCCAGACGTGGGCCGGCTGCAGGAGTGTCGACGGCTTCCGCATAAACGCATGGTTTACCGAATGGGGGTGTTTCTTTTCATTTAGCATGAGCATGAACCTCACACTCTGTCAATGACCCGGAGTGTCATGAGAGACGACGTGTTGTCATGGTGACGAGAACGGTGTCCTTCAGCATCGCGGATGACAGGAACACCGGTGGCAACAGCATCAGCAGCACCCAAGCAAATCTTTCTGTGACCAAAGACGGCACGAAAAACAAATCTGATTAGTCTAAACAGATGAACGTTTAAAAGTCAGCTCCTTCACTCGCCTTATATTTTCTTGGACCCATGATGTTGGGGTATAAAATGCTGTTTTGTTTCTTTTTTAACAAAATTATCAGTGATCTTGCTGTATATAAATTACACTGTATAAATTCTAAAAAAAAAAAAAAAAAAAAAAGGGGGGGTAGCTTACAGATTGTGGAGGCACTGAGAAAGTATTTACAAGTGCATTAGAAGTAAATACTGACATTTGGTTCCACTTTTAACGGAAGGCTTGAGTGTAACTTCACATTTTGTTGTATAATTATTAGCCGGTAAAATGTTTGTAAATGAAAAAAAGCTAGCTTGATTTTAACATGGGACATTTCTTTAAAACTTGTTGCGACTCAGTAATTCTCAAAACGGGAAAATCTGTAGTCCTGTGAAAATATTTCTTCAGAATACTAATATTTTGGTGCATGTGATTCACCTTATTTTAATTACAATTTTTCTAAGTTTGCAAACACTGTATTAAGAATAATAAGACAGAAGGAAATGTCTGTGTACACATGCATAGCCCTAACATTTGTCACTATTGCTGGTTTTATAAAAAAAAAAGAGAGATGCACCATGTCAGGTGGGGGGGTGGGTGTGGGTGTGGGGGTTGGGGGGGGTTGATGCTTATCGATGGTCTTCTGTTCCCTAACATGCAGTTGAAGGTTAGCCTCTACAGACTGTACGCTTGAACGGCAGAAGGACAGGACAAGATATTGGAATGTGTCCGTCAGATTGGCACGCTGTAAAATTATAAATGCATCATGTGTATTGGCTATATGATATAGAAGTCTTTGTAAGCCGAATGACTGTAATCATTATAGCAGTGTATCAATAGGTTTTAAGGCTGCTGTGGTTTAAAAGGGCATTTTTATTTGGGTTTGGTGAAATATTTCCTTACATTGAATCTATTCATACAAGAACACCTAAGGCATTCATTGATAGTAGATCTAATAACATATGTATGAAAAAAAACAAACACTGGATGATCTAGTTGATTATTTAAACATAAAATAAATTGTGTTGAACTCTGGAATGATGTCTTTATTTAAAGGCTATCTGTACAACCAGTGTCTTGCACTAGGGGGCTCAGTCATTTCAGAATGGCTTTATGATTTTGTCTCCTACGTCACATTAAAACCCTTCTATTGAACATTTTACTTTCCGGGGAATAACATTGATTTATGTCACATTAATGTCATATTTTTAATTTTTGAAAAAGATGAATGTTCCTTATGTTATTTTTTGTTTGAGTTTATGTTTATAGAAATTCTATTTATATTGAATAGACTAAACGTAGCTTTTTTTTTCCCAAACAGATTTGAATGATGGATTTTTTTATAGCAGTAACCCCTGGGCCATTTCAGTTGTTGACGGGGTGGGGGGGGGCTTTGTGAGGCCTCATTTTATCAGAGACCCCTGGGCATCAGCCTGGGTAAGCCCTCGCATTAAAGTGCCACTGGATACCATATTCTAATACATATCATTGCTTTTACTGCAGGAAGTTTTCCACTCACACCCTGGCCTACTAATTATTTTTATTTTCAACATCTCAAACACCATATAAAATGACTAGTTATTATCACTGAAAACAAAAGGTGTTTTTGCACTCTCCTAACTTCTGAACTGAGTTTACTACTGAGAAGAGTGATTTTGAAGGTCTCAACCTATATGAGACTTTGTTTGCTTTAATAGCATAATGAGGCTACCTGACAGCTCCCTTCAACGCTGCTGACAAAGGATTGCTCTGTTTTGAAGTTAATGTGTGATTCCTCCACATGTGAGCTTAAGGTCAGCGCCATCCTCACGGGCCCCTATTCATTACTCTGGCTCAGTAGCACCCAATCATGTTTGGAAGGATGCCAGGTATGGTCTTTTCATGACAGCTGACAAAGTGACCTTTAAGAATGTCCTGAGCAGAGGTGGAAAGTTCAGGTCCAGGCAGTACAAATCCAGACCGAGATTTTGTTTCAACCAACCAGTTGCGAACTCTGTGACACTTTTTGGTCAACTGGTTGGTTGAAACAAAATCTTGGTCTGGATTTTTACTTTCTGGACCTGGACTTTCCACCTCTGGTCTTGAGTTACCTTTACAGTCTAATGAAGTCACCTTAATCAGGAAGACTTGCTGCCTAGCTGTGTACACCCTCCCCCACCCGGTGTATTTTCCACATAATGTGTTCCTTTCTTCCTACCTGATTAGTGAGTGTCAGGTATCCTCATGAACTTTAATACTTTAGTTTGACGCATAAGTAGCTGAGGTGAAGTGAAGGCCTACACACCAAAGGATGTCCCAATGAGCACTGTGTTAAAGGAACACAGTTTAAGGCCCAAAGCACATAAACCCCTTTCATAACCATCCAACGTCCAACTGCTTATTCTGCTTAGGGATGGGGATGATCAGGTAGGTTATCTACTCTGCCCCCCCCCCCAATGGGGACACTTCAGAAAAATTTTGGAGCAAAAAGGGAAACAAAAGAAAAACAATGCAAAGTCAATAATTAGCTCAGTAGCGTGCAGGATCCCAGTCAGCCAGATTTAATAAATGTAACTGTTTAATTTTTTCTTGGGGCAGGGCCCCTGATTTTGCCGGGACCCTAGGATAACCTATGTGTTAATCTGCCCGGGGGTAACACTGCCTATCCTAGGCAGCCTGGAGCACAAGACAGAGGTAAACCCAGGACTGGATTACAAACATTCATATGTGACACCTAAATGATGCCACTTAACCCAAAGTATACAAGACCAAACCTTTGACTTGAAATAATTACAGATATTTTACTGCACTGCTGCCTACACGTAAATGGCTCCTTCATATGTCACAGTAGAAGTTATTTTAAGCTATCCTTGCTCTATATTGCAGTCACCTGTAAAACACAAACCATATTTGCTATATGATACTATACAATTTACATACTATTAAAAGGCTAAATGTATTGTACAAACACGTTCAAACTTACACTTGTAATATAAACCCCAGTGTGAATAAAATAAAGCGATGTGAATGACTGAACATCTATCTATCCGTCCATTTTCAGTAACCGCTTGTCCTAGGGTCACGGGGGGTTCGGAGCCTATGGGCGCAAGGCAGGGAACAACCAAGGTTGGGGCGAATGACTGAACAAAGAGGAATATTTCTCACATAAGATGTTAAATGCTTAATGAAGTCATTAAATCGCTTTAGACATGTTTCCAGCTCTCTGCCATTAGGTGTCGCTCCCCTGCCGCACAATTGCAGTTCCCCTGCTTGCCGCGCGGGGTCGCTCGCCGCACAGTTCCCCCCCCCCCCAACCCCACCTCCCAGCCCCAGGTCTCTGCCAGACTTGAAGCATTGCGCCCTCGCGCTCAATCCCTCGGTGATCATGGCGGACAGCGCGAGCGAGAGCGATACGGACGGGGCCGGGAGCAGCACGGCCGTCCCGCAGTGCTCGTCCTCGTCAGCCTCCGGCAAGCCGGGCATCGTCATCTCGCCGTTTCGCCTGGAGGAGCTGACCAACCGGCTGGCCTCGCTGCAGCAGGAGAACAAGGTGCTGAAGATCGAGCTGGAGACGTTCAAGCTGAAGTGCAAGGCGCTGCAGGAGGAGAACCGGGACCTGCGGAAGGCCAGCGTCACCATTGTGAGTAGCGACCGTGTGGCGATGATATAGCGACCCGGAGAGTCTCCTACACGCAGCCACACAGACGCGGTACTCTTTTTCCGCTTATTCCGTCCGCTTATGAAGAGGCCGGAGCTGGTTCTGAACGTTTAATTCGCGGGCAGCGGTTCTCCTTCGCAGTAAACAGGCCGTCCGCGGTGCCCTCGGAGTTTCCCAGCCGCACGGCGCCTACGCTCGTCTCGCCTCGCCGCTGCTACGCTCGGCAGCCGCCGGAGGCTTTTCCGCCCCTCATCGATGAGTCGCCTTTGTTGAGTTCCAGAAACGCCGGGATCTGGACGGCGTCCATCCTTCGTGTTAATGGGCTGAAAGCGGGGCTACCGTAAGCCGCAAGCCCGTCAGGAATGATTAGCCAGTTAGCCTGGCAAGCTAGCGGAGCTGCAGGGTGCCGGCCGGGGGCCTCGGCGCTGTGCGGCCCGGGCCCCGCTTCAGTGTGCAGTACGGACATGTAGACCACTGACAGCCGGGGGCCCGTCAACAGGCTGACTAGTCGAGGCTGCGGACAATAGCGCGTCTTAAGGCCTGGCTCCTTTGCTACGGTCTTGCCGTATTAGTCACAGCGCTGCGGTTATTTAATATCTTAAACGCGGGTAATATCATTTCATAGGTTTTGAGTTGCATTTCTTTTTTGGGCAGCGGGGGCAGAAAGATAAAACAGTGACTGTGGCCTGTCCCAAAGTTATCCCTGCTACACAGTACAGGTTGACACCTTATCCAGTATATCTATACCCCAGGAGTGTTCCTACAGTTTTGGCCCTTAGCCCAGTATACCTGTCTCCCATAGCTGTGCATATTACCACATGGCAGCCGTTTTTCCAACACTGTTGGATGGCTACACTGCTGCCCCAGACATTAATGGAGTGCAGGGATTTCTATGCCATCAGTGGTGTCACCCATATATATTATCCCACAAGCCTCGACTTTGGGAAGTGTGTGCTTTGGTCCCAGTCTTGATGTAAGTGCATGTAAGGTAACCAAACTACTTGAGGATTCTCCTGGACCCACCAGATATGTGGCATCTTTTTAATTCCCCAGTGGTGCATTAAATGCTGCCTTTGGGTGTGGTGATCAGTGTGTATGGGATATCTGAATCTCAGACTGGTGGTTTGGAAATGAAGTTTACACCACCAGCTATTGATACTTGTTGAAGCGAAGGCAGAAGGCTGGACGTTGGTTTGCAAAGACTGTGAGTCGTCGAGGTATCCATGATTGACCATCTGGAATCACTGTCGTCTTACTTGGAAGTTTAACATGCATTCATTGTGAACAAAGGCTGGCTGTCATAACAAAGAAGTCCAGTGGATGCCAATGCCGTCCTCGTCAGCTGCTGAAACGCTTCCATTGTGTGTGTGTGTGTGCGCGTGTGTGTGTGTAGATGGACGGACGGACGGCTGCAGAGATAAGCATGACAGCCACAGCAGTGTATTGGTCTAATAGAATTTCCCTCTGGGATCAATGAAATTTGTCTTATTTGAGCGGCCGTCACCTTTAAATTTTGCCTGGAACTGAATTCGCCGGCCAGATTGCTGAACACACAAGGATCTCACAGAGGGAGTCTCTTCTTGCACACCCTGCACCCTACACCCTGAAAAATAAACAACAGTCTTATTGATTGCACTCATAGCTGCTGAGGTGAAGGGCTTACCTTAACATGGATCTGTCAGCTTTCAACCCATGAATGGATCATTTATTTTTTACCAGGAAAGTACACAGAATGTTTGTGACTATGTCTAAAAATGATCCGTTTAAACAATTTACTACTGGTCTTTTGTTTTAATCAAAACCCCCTCAATATACTGACATCTTACCCCCCCCCCCCACCCCCACTATGACTTTGTTTTTGGGCCTGCCTCTTATATTGGTCATCTCATCCTCAGCTGCTGTATTTGGGAGCCAGTGCTAAAGAGAACAGCCCCTGCATTTTAATGAAGCACTTGTCATCCTCTATAAGGACCTGCGTGACATTCTGTGTCAGCTCATCCTCTCATTTTGCATGTTGTGCCGATGTTGTCTGAGCTCCTTAATGTGTTTGTTGAGTTTCCTGCTTATCTGGGTAAACTACAGGGTTAGAGCCACAGATCTGGACATCTGGGCATTTCCAGTTGCGCCCCGATTCTTTGTGAAGTCAAGGTTGTGTTCCAAATCATCAATTACATAAATTGGATGCGCTTAGAGATCTGATAATGTCTTTGTGTGGCCTGCAGATCATACAACACTTGCAATTTTGTACAGTTCAGTTTTAAACAAGGTTTTACATGGAAAATACTATGTCTTTAGCTTGTTTTATCAGTATGCCAAATTAATTTTCTCTCTAATGTAACAAAATAAACATCGTTTTTAGTTAATTTTTTCCAAATATTACTACCTGGAGTTTTGGTTTGCCAGGTGGGCCTTTATTAGTGGATTTGTATTCTAGGAGAAGGAAACCTTTTAGAAAACGTTGTGTGGCTTGGTGCTAAATATCATGCAAAACTTCATTGGATTGAATCTTCTGAGTATAACCCTTCAAGAGAGGAAAGTTGGTTGTAGCTCTGGGGTGTTTGCATTGTTGTTGAAGTGCCTTTAGGTAGAATGCTAGTGTGTCACAGCTTCTGTGTGTCCCCAGTCTACTTCATTCTGTTTCATTAAAAATTGCTGCAGAAGGTGCACTTTGCCATGCAGGTATCATGCTTTCCCCTGTGGTTGTGACTGTTTATTCCTGGATGCAGTTCTTTCCTCTTTTTCTTACATGTTCTTTTTATTTATTGGTTACCATTGTGAAATGCAAAGAGCTGGAGTCCCAGATGGGTGGGTTTGATTACCCTGTTTTCTGACAGCTTGCGTGTACACATTGGCTTGGCTATCTAACTAGCTACCAGGAAAGTGGGGAAAAAAGATGCTCCCCAAAAAAGCATTTGTACTGTTTTTGGCTTGAATCCATCATGGGGATAGAGTTTAGGTGCAGAGGGGTGGCTGCTTGAGCCTGGCAAAGGATAACAAGGGTCATTGTGAAGGTTTCTGTCCTAGAGGTTTAATCTTCACCTGGATGATGTGGCAGTGAGAACCTGTTTTATTATCTCCTCAGTTGTGTGATCACGGTGGGGCTGGCTTCCGCCATGTTTAGTGTGAGTTAAGCTGAGGTGGTGAGCTCCACTTTAGAACAGTCTTCACAGAAAGGCAATGACACCAAGTCAGAAATCTTTTCCAGTATCTGTTGCTATGGTCCTGCCCATTCTCAGAAGTGGTGAGTCAAGGGTAGATACTTTATTTAAAATTTAAGCTCATTTCAGCACCGAGTATCAGATATTCAGGCTTGTGCTGCGTGCTTACTAAAATATAGCCATCCCGTAATGGCTTTGCCCACATTTGTACCGAACTTGCATGTGTCTGTACTAAAGGCTCATCCTTTGGTTTGAGATAATTGTAAAGTAGGTTTTTAAAATGTTTTTTGCATGCCAACAGTTCAGAAGGGGCATCAGAGTCCTTTTTGGCTGTTTTTCTTATGTAATTCATATCTGATATGGAGGTGGCATCAAAGGTTGTTTTAAGGTGAAATTATAGTTTATTTACTGTGAAACTTAGGAAAAATGATTTGATTCACTGCACTGTAAAAGTTGTCCGCTGGATACTGTTTGCACACAAAAATCAGTCTTTTGCACTAGAATTTTAGATGTGCAGAATATATTTACTAGAAAAATGTTTTGGTAAAAGGTAGGGTTGTGACATTTGAACTGTTGTGCTGGCCCCTGATGCGGAAGCTTTTTTTTTTTCCCCCAATTAACAGCAAGCGCGGGCAGAACAAGAAGAGGAATTCATCAGCAACACCCTGTTTAAGAAGATCCAAGCTCTGCAGAAAGAGAAGGAAACTCTCGCCGTCAACTATGAGAAAGAGGAAGAGTTCCTCACAAACGAGCTGTCCCGAAAGCTCATGCAAGTAAGTGCCTGGGGTCTGGCAGTGGTCATTGCGTTTTAAAGAAGGCCACAGGTAGAAGCATTCCAGGCGGTTAATTAAACAGTGAATTCATGGACCGGGATGCTGCGCCCCTCCCCAACATTCAAGGGTAAAGTGAAAACCAATGACCAGGGGGTATTCCATGGAGCAGGATTTCTCAGTTAGCTGGGTAAGCTAGAAGTAATGATTGTCCAGTAAGAGTTTAGGTAAGGAGCACTCTTATTGGTCAGTCATGGCTTCTAACTTAAGTTAACCCAGCTAACTGAGAATTCCAGCTTTGTGGAACATCCCCCAGATCTTTTGGTGAAAGTACTTGACAAAGTGTCAAGCTGAGCTCCGTCGCTTAGCCTTTCCTGGTCGCAGTGCAGAGCAGTGGATCATAATCAGCCATCGACCAGCGAACTGGATTCATCCCTATAAACGTCCCCTTTAACTTGGTACAAAAAGGACAGCAAGTACCAGGGCTTTCTGTCCCTTTTCTGTCCTCTTCCTTCTATTATAAACATCTGTCGTCTCAAGAGTCTGCGAATGTGGTGAAATATGTTCAATATGCATCTAGCACTGGGCGTGCATTTGTTACCAGCAAAATCAGTGTCACTTACAAAACTAAGCAGGATTGGGAGCCCAGTACAGGGTGTCAAGTGAGTTCATTGAGGGCTGGCCGTCTAATAAAAGAGATTCCCAGTACAATAAAGCATAGTTTTAAAATGCTTTCTCATGATTCAAATGAAGCCGCAGTTAGCCAGGGCTGGGGGGAGGGGGGTTATCTTTCAGGCTGTTTATAACGGTTGGCTCGGTTCCTGTTTCCCCATTGCTTCCAGTTGCAGCATGAAAAAGCAGAGCTGGAGCAGCACCTGGAGCAAGAGCAGGAGTTCCAGGTGAATAAGCTGATGAAGAAGATCAAAAAACTGGAGAACGACACTATCTCCAAGCAGCTCACCCTGGAGCAGGTCGGTCCTCCCATGTTTTCACAATGTTTACTTCACTCTATCTCCGGTCATCTGCTGAGTCTCGGGCAGGATGGCCAGTGAGCTGTCAGGTTTGGAAGTTGACTCTCGGTGGCCGCTTGGTCTCTGTGAATGTCTCCAGCTCAGACGCGAGAAGATTGACCTGGAGAATACCTTGGAGCAGGAGCAGGAGGCTCTCGTCAACCGGCTCTGGAAGAGGATGGATAAGCTGGAAGCCGAGAAGAGGTCAGTTTTCAAGGTCTCATCGGCGATCACGCTCGCCTGCGCTCAGCATTTCCATCTGTTTCCAGTTTCGTTGATGTACTAATAACCGGAAAGCTTTTCACCATAACATAAATCTTTCTGTAGTCTTTAATTTGTATAAATGTCCGTCTGCTGGTTCTTCCAGAAGAACTCTGTGTGAATGAATGATTCAAACCCACGTCATGGAAAATGGCCACAAGGCTGTAGGATTCGGTTAACAGGGAAATCAAACTGCCTCTTTCTGAAACTGTAGGATCCTGCAAGAGAAACTGGACCAGCCTGTGTCCGCCCCGCCATCCCCAAGGGACATATCCATGGAGATTGACTCCCCGGAAAACATGATGCGGCACATCCGATTCCTGAAGAATGAGGTGGAAAGGCTGAAGAAGAACCTGCGCACCGCGGAACTGCAGCGTGCGTAGCGGTGCCCGGGACCTCTCGGCTGCATTTCCGTGGAAACCCCATAACCTTGCTCCTGAGTTTGTCAATCACAGACCTAAAATAGGCCATGGAAAAACTTGTCAGCCTTATAATTCAACTTTTCCCTTTCTTTAAAAGGGAATGTTTTGCAGTAGTCCTGCCATTACCCTTGCTTGCCTGTAGATGGAAGTACGACACTGGCCGATTTCAAACAGTCACACGCAACAGAGTGTCTGATGAAATGGCTGGTGGAATCCTAAGAGCGGTTTCCTCACCAGACAGGACTTTCATGTGGCTGTTCTTTAGTGGTTCTCGGAAAATTGTATCGGGCTTGGCGGTGCGTGAGCAAAATTGCACTCTGTCTGCACGATGTCCTATACAACCTTTCCAAAGCTTTGTAAGGTTCAGTAGCTCTGTGTGTCTGTGTGTGTGTCTGTGTGTGTGTCTGTGTGTGTGTCTGTGTGTGTGTCTGTGTGTGTGTCTGTGTGTGT
>JAAGVU020000041.1:10732626-10749405 GCA_011763525.2 Mormyrus iriodes | reverse complement strand
TGTCTGTGTGTGTGTCTGTGTGTGTGTCTGTGTGTGTGTCTGTGTGTGTGTCTGTGTGTGTGTCTGTGTGTGTGTGTTTGTGTTTGTGTCTGTCTGTGTGGATCGGAGGTCTTATTGCTCTCTGGGGCCCCTGTCTCTCTAAAGACACAGAGAAGCGGGCCCAGTACATCGAAGAGGAGCGGCACATGCGTGAGGAGAACATCCGTCTGCAGAGGAAGCTTCAGCGGGAGATGGAGCGGCGTGAGGCACTATGCCGGCAGCTTTCCGAGAGCGAGTCCAGCCTGGAGATGGACGACGAGAGGTATCGCGTCCCAGACAGGTCTCATGGTGCCCGGAATGTGACCCCTTCAGTTGGGTTAATTTGGTGGGGTTGTCTACCATAGAAATTCAATTAAACGCCCAAATATCAGCACGTAGATATGTAATATTCAGCCAGATCTGGTCTGCAGTGGGCTTTCCCAAGTAAGGCTTGCCGTCATGGTTTTGTAAACTTTGTTGAGACTAAAACATTGAGTTCTTGTAGCTCTTAGACCTGAGCTAGCTGTGTGCAAATTTTATTGTGTATTAGTTTGAAGGTATTACTGAAAAGCAATGTTTTCACATAACTAACAGCTACCTGTTAGTCTACGCCTGCATGCCTGCATCCTAGTAACACTGTGGCGGGTGAGGGACGTGTGTCTACTGGCTAAATGCAGCTTATAGGCTTGCTAAAGTTACCATTCTGTCGGATGAGCCAGCGATAGAAATATAATTTTATGTAATACATATAATAATAATACAATATGTTTTAAGGTTTTGTATCTGGGATTCTGGGGGGAATTGGAGAGGGTAAGGTGTTGCTCAGAGTCATCCAGAAGCTCAGCTGGCCTTATCTATCTTCCTGTAGGTACTTCAACGAGATGTCTGCACAAGGGCTCCGCCCACGGACAGTTTCAAGTCCAATCCCATATACGCCCTCCCCAAGTTCCAGCAGGCCCATATCGCCAGGTATGTAAACTCTTTTTTAATATATATGTCTTTATTTGCTGAATTATTTTTTTGCCCTTGGTATCTAGTTTTCAGCTGTCAGCAAATTTGGACATTTTCAGCAGTTCCAGTCATATGATGAGTAGTGCTGGAAAGCAGATTCTTTGTTTTGGCATAAAATTGTTCTTGATTTATTCAGTTCTTCTCTCTCCTTCATACATGGTGACACTCACCGTTGTTTAAATATCCTCTTGGCTGCAGTAGCAGTGGTTCACCAGCTTGTTTTTATTTTAAACTGGCTTCCACTGAAAATTGATTTAACTTTTATCCCTCACCCCTTATTTTTTATTGTGGTGTAAAATTGCATCAAATATTGCTTGTTTTGGTCATACAAAGTACAATCCATGTTTCATTTCCTTATTTGTCGGTCACGTCTCGTAATTTGTTACTATTCTCAAGTAGTGTTGTCCCTTTGGGAGTAACTTTTACCTTGTCACGACCCCATGGGTTTATGGGAAATTGAGGCCCATAATAGGAGGGGTCGTTAAGAAGGGAACAGAAAATAACGAAGAAAAATGAAATGACAATGAGCAGCAGCTACAGCAGCACTGATGCTGACATGAGCAAAGTCCTGACATTAGTAATCACTTTCTGAAGAAGATGATGTGCTGTCTGTCCACTGCGCTGCTGATTTCCACTGGAGGCAACCTAAATATATTTTTGACGTCATGCATAGTACCGCAATTTTAATAATCAAGTTCATTAAGATGGCATTCTGGATAAGCTTCGTAGGAGTTTAGTGTATAGATAATAGAATATATTGCTGGTTATTGCGCGTCTTTTCCAACAAGTATATCTGCAACTTTTCTTGAAGCATTCAGTTCATTCTAGGCTATCAGAACATCAAGTTCATGGAGTTAATGGCTTGTAAATTGTGCACCTCTCAACCTTGCCAGATATGCAAGTAATTGTTAAATATCAACTAATAGTTATTACATAATTACCACAAACCTTAACACTGCTATCTAGCAGGAGCACTTCCGCTGTGGAGTTCCATTTTAACCTGCCTCTGTCCTTTTAAACTTTTGGGCCACTCAGATTTACCCATTTATACGACTGAAAATTTCACTAGAGAACCCTGAGTCCATACCCTGAGTCTGTCAGGCCGTCTGTATCTCGCATGACCGTGTCCTGAGCACCAGCTACAGAGCATCAGGACCTCCAGCCAAAAATGTTTTCGTGTCCTGATGTTTTGTGCCAGTATATTTCTACGCTTCTAATTTTGCCGTCTGTTTTGCATAACACAAAAATAACTTTTAAACAAGGCTGAAGAACGTCTGGAAACAAGACCACGAGGTGGATCGCGGCCTGCTACGTCAGATTAGTGGGATGTTCGCGGCGCCACGCAACCTGCGAGGACAGCCTCAATTTTCATGTCTGACTCCATCTCTCCCAGGGCTGTCATATGCAAGTCACACGGTTGGCTTCACTCCACCGGCGACCCTGACGAGAGCTGGCATGCCTTATTACAACCCACCCGGTCTCCACGTGCATGTGGGCTCCTCGCATGGTGTGACGGTGAGTCCACTTCTCGGTAGGCGTTCCTATTTCGGTCCCTGTGGTTGCAAGGAGCTCGGGTACACCATCTCAAGTAGTAACCAATGTACGCTAATGGTCTCTTGAGGTACCAGCATTTTCTTAGAGGAATAGCGATTAAAATGTATCTGATGTTATGTATTAAGTATTCATTTCTGGCCTATGATATCTTGTGTTCCTGACTGAGCTTTATGTTTCTTTCACTGAGCTCATTAATGATCTCTCCAAGTTTTGAGGCTGTTGGAGAAAGTCAGAGAGCCTTGACGAGGCCCCCCCGGAGACTGTCCTGCTCATTTGCAGAACCCGTGTCTCTTGTGCTCCCTCCAGAGGCCATCTCCAAGGAGGAGCAACAGCCCCGATAAGTTCAAGCGCCCCACCCCTCCACCCTCCCCCAACACGCAGCCCGGGACGCAGCCGCCACCCCCTCCACCACCACCGGTGCAACCTGCACCCAACCAGCCCCCCACGTCCCAGGCGGCTGCCACTTCACAGCCCCCATTGCAGCCGTAGTGCATGGGCTCCGCAGCTTCAGCCAGAGTGGACTTGACAGAGCGCGTTACTAAAAGCCAAAGGCTTACCTTACAAGTATGGAGTTGACTTACTTGCACTGAGATTACATAGGTTTCACTGTTAACTGTGTTGTAAATGTTTGTTTAGAATGCAGCCAGTGTTGTGGCACTACAACACTAAACCTAACAACATTCTTGTCAGTGCTTACTGGAACAACGCGTGTTTGTTGTGTGTATGTGTATGCGTGTGTNNNAATAATGATTATTATTTTCCCCCCCTCGGTCTGAAACATTTCCCGCTTGGTCTACAATATGGTATTGCAATGAAAAGTTCTAACGCTGAATCTCAGTGGCTTTTAAGTTTCATTTGGGGGGAAAAGGGAATCTATATCTCTCTTCAGCTTGGCTTGAAGGCAGAAATGGTAACGCATTGGTGTGCGAAGGACGTCTAAGGTTATTTTGTATTTTTCCGAGCACTATTTGCATTGGCAGTGACATTACATGCACGAAGGTACTGAGAACACTGACTATAAGCAGTGATTAAGACGTACAATCTCTTCCTGTCCGAGGCTTACGCCGAAGTGTGTGTTTGGCGTCCGCCTGGCATTTCCTGTTGGAGAAACACACCCACCGTTCTCTGTACAAACTACTGCAAAATTCAGATCACATGAAAGGTACTGAAGCTTAATGTGTTTTTTTTGGGGCGCAACATACATAATTGATATCTATTATATTTTAATTGAGAAATCTTCCAGAACTACGCAGGTGATTATAGAGGGCTAGTTCTCCAGTGGGTTTCGACGTCTGGAAAGCGATGCTGACTCTTTTTGTGGGATTGTCTTCATAGTCGAAATCACACTTTTAATGAACGAGCACGCTAATGTTTCGTCCCAGAATTTAACCCAATCCGGCATTGCGTTAACATGCTTCATACTTCCTGCAGTAAATATGAGATGTTTCGCTTTGGTTGTGCTGATTATATGGAGAGAGAGTCATTAGTGTATGCTGCTTGCGGGGGTTTTACAAAGTTTCTCTCTACTTGGTCTGCTACCCATTACATACAAACCTGTCTGAATCCGTTTCACCTAAAAGCAAAGTATATACCATATATATGTATAAAAAATATATTTGAAACTGAATTTCTCATCACAGATATGCCATATGCAGCGACAACTACCACCACTGTGATTTTGCAGAATCTTTACAGCATAGCGCCATTCACATCTCAGAATACTACTGCTGCAGTGTATAGGCCTACTTGCAATAATGGCATGAGAGAATATTCTATGTTAGGGCAAGTGTTTTTTTTTTGTAAGATATGCAGAATTTGTGAAGGTGTCATTTTAAAGTGTTTGAAATCTCAGCTGTAGTTAGTACTTGTGAATGAATAGTCTTAAGACTCGCTTCCCTCTTTCATGTTGATGGCTGACCTCGGCCTCTTGTGTCGTGAGTTTATTTGGGGGGGGGGGTGGTGGTGGTTCTCTGGCTTCCTCTTCAGCTTTTAACAGCTCAAAAAGAAAAAAAAATCAAGCACTTGCACCAATTTCATGTTGAAGTACAGCTACATGATTAGGCAAAAATAAACGCAAAAAGTAGTTTAAGCCATTCAGGCACAGATATTTGGCAAAATCTCTGGATTTGTCATTTTCCTGCAATGCACCACTTGAAATAACATTCTGAGGTTTGAGTACCCGGCTCCCCAGTTGCACTTCATTGTGACCCCCTCCCAGTATTAATTTGTCATTCTTAGGGACTATTGCATTTGACTCTTGGCTGAGGCGTGTAGCTTGTAGGCCAACAGTGGTGAATTTAGTTAGAGCCCAAAAACCCACTTTTTTTTTTTTATTTTTTTTTATTTTTAAATTAGCATCTTTTTTTTATTTTGTATATATACTCATGTAGGGTTGGGGGGGAAACTCATTTACCAAGGAGTTCATGAACATTTCAGAGCTTAAATTTGTTGAGTGTTATTTTCTGTTTGAATTGTTTGCTGTTGTGGGGGGTGCATCTCTTTGAGACTGTTGACAAATGAATGTAAAGTTTGCTCATGTTTTACTGCTATCATTAATGGATGAAACACCCTTGAGCCTTAACTCACTGTGGTATTGCTACATGTAAGCATTATCTAGCTTTTTTTTCCCTACATCGAATAATTAAAGCCTTAATCTGTGGTCTGAGAGGTGCTTTGGATATAAATGCTCTTGTAGTTTGTATCCAGCCAGTGTTTGGCTTGACTGCGGTCCCTCAGTACTGTAACAATGTGGTCACCACATCCTCAGCTGGAGAAATAGCAGTGATGCAAGCGAAGGAAGGAGACCCGGCAAGTTGACCCTAGAGCACATGCCCAGCGGTGCCACTCGGCCATACCAGTTTCGGCCGCTGTGGCAGCCCAACTTTTCTGCTTCTGTTCATTTCATATGGGTAATTCTGAAAGTCCTGCACCCATAAAATTGTTTCATTTTTACACAGGCATTTATATTCATATGGAATATCAGTCAAGCGCTTCACCGACAAGTGCATTGATGGTTCGAAAAGGCTCATTTTCTGGTCAGGTGCCGATTTGCCTGTTGGAGATCCCTCCTCCTTTTAAGAGGAATACCATCATTGCACATTTAAATACTGACCCCAATGGAGTTTCATTTACCAGGTTTATTATAAAAGATCCTTATTTCTACAAAAAGTTCAATATGCTACCTAGAAACTTGGCGTTCTGTTTTTGCTTCCTAGTTTCATGGTTCATAGATAAACTGTTCAGTTTCTCTCAACTCTAAACACACTGTATTCACAGGTAAATAGTTTACAGTAGTTTTTTTTTAAAGAAGCTCCTCAGTTCCACATGAGAATTTAATCATTTATGTCTTATTAAACAAGTTAAGTGGATAAATGTGGATTTGAAACATTCAAGTATTGATTTCAACCATTGATACTGCCTCCATACGCCAAGATGTAAAGGCAACTAGCCTGCAAAACTGTTTGTATGTACTCTGGCCCCAGATCTTGTAAGGAATTCTTGATTTGGTAAGAGGTTAGCTGGAACGAAAATGTAATCAAGTCAATCAAAATGTATCAAGGACTAATGGCAAGACCCTCTCTTATTTTTAAAACCCTGTACTTTTTACCCATGTTCCATTGCAAAGGTAGGTCCATGTGCTACTTAATATCACAATGTCAAGGTTTTTTTTTTTTTGTTTTTTTTTTTTAAAAAAAAAGGGTGGTTTTTCCATTGATGTGCAAAAAAAACTCATTGGGCAACATTTTGTGTAGTTAAACCTGTGACATTCTCTTGGTATGTTTTAGCGTTTCAAGACAAATGACAATTGAATTCCCCTAGATAACGTACTTGCTATCTTCTAGCACTAAAACTGTATAAATTAAGGGAATTGTTTTTCTAAAAATGCTGTCAAACCAGTTCTGAGAAATTATTTTTGTCAGGGCTATTTTGTCTCAAGAGAAATTCAAAAATGGCTGCATCAATGATTAAGGTACATAACGCATGTTTTCCAAATCCATTCGCTGAATAATTTTTTTCCCTAAGGCCTTGTTTTACATTTGTTTTAGCCGTAATCTATATTTGTCACTATGAATATCATGGATAGCAAATTGGATCCCTGCTAAACAAATTGCCAGTTCAGTTCAGTCAGTGTATCTTAATTTTATCCACATGAAAACTGCTTTTAAATAGAATGAATGAGGCCTTTGTATTGTGTATCTTAGAATCCTGCATTTCTAAGTACTATGACCTGTAGTTAAAATTGTAGATATATAGGTAAATGTAGCTTTCCCTGTCAACGTGTTCCAAAACCATGCTACAATCATGAACCACCTGCTTAACATTACCAAGGAGGACAGGGCTCTGGGACCTGTTGTATCTATGAGTTCTAAAGAAAGATATATGGTCAATAAACCAACCATGGAAACTCATTTTCCCCTGATCATGTAAGAGCCATTTATTTTAACATTGATATTGTGTTTCTCAGAATGAGTACTGTCCTTGCAAAAACGGTACTCTTCTGGCCTGGATCCTTTCACTGTCATGGTGTAACTCGCAGCAGGGTAGCTGTTCATTCGGAAAGGGGAGACTGATGCACACGTAGTACTGTTTTCTCTGAAGCTCTACAAGTTCAAATTGTATCCTTACTTGTATTATGTAACATCCCCTGGTTTGAAAGCAGAAGCTCATATTGAGGTTACTTTGTAAAGCAGTCAGTGCTCGGGTCAGGGGCAGGTCAAGTGTATGTTCTTCCAGCAATTGTAATCGCTGCCAACAGTAACATTCAAGTACAGGACCCTCTGTTCTCCAAATGGCTTTAGCCAAGTGGGATAAAATCCACTGAACTACACTTTCACAAACAGAAGTTAGAGAGGTTGTATTCCCAAAGTCAACATTTACACCAGTAGACGACTCATTACAAGTGCCATTTTCAGCTTATCATTATTTGCCTACTTCTGTGCTCCAGCCCTGTAAACGTCTGCACACCCCAGCAGAACTACAAATACGTTTATATTTAGAAAGGCAACGATACACTAGCAGTCAAATCTCAACACCTTTTGTGCATTGTAAGTGTAATAATTGCAAACAGCGGATGATCAAATCAACCTAGTAATCTGACGCCTTTTCATTCAATCATAAGAATTCTTGATCATCATTGCATGATGGAGATCAAATTATTATTTTTTTTTTCCATCTCAGTGACAGAAAGTGTGCTGTGAAAAGCAAGTCCCAGTTCTGAGTGCCACATGTGAAACGTCTGCTTGGAGTGTGGCTACCTCCCCAGCGAACGGCAATTTTTCCATCTGCGTTCCTTGGTGAATGTTAATTAATGCGACAGACATTAATTAGGTCATCCCAGAAAAGCTTTGACAAAGATGGCTCTGCCGCCCGCAATCCGTTTATTTCAGAGCTAGATAAATTCGGAATTCTTTGTGCAAAAGGTTCATGTGGTTTTAACTTTTTAGTGTGATACCCTTAACTATGGTTATTGCCTTCATACCATCCTTGATCTTCATGTAACCAACCTACTCCGCCCATTCCAAGATACATGGCTCACAAAGACTTGGGACGCTTGCTTAATTCAATAAAAATATTGCAGCTTTATTGGGTTTACAACAAAAATACATATTAGAAAACCTGTAGTTGTAATATGTACCCGTAGTAAAACATCCATTTCAAGTAGTAATAAATTGAATCTCAAATTATAGTTCTAAAATAGCTGTTCTGAGTTAGAAAGCTCATTGACAAGCAGCATCCCTGGGTGCTTTTTAATTAGTAAGATCTTTGCAATAACATAAAACACCAAACATTTGTGCTTCGTATCCCTTTGGGAGCCAATGACTCCAATTACAAAACCGCAAGAACAGAACTGAATGAGTCAGTCAAAAAAATGGGGGCAAGACTGCATGTCTGTGCAGAAGATATGTGCAGATGTTAAACATTGCTGGTCAATGGACTTCTGTTAGGAATATGCAGCATTGTTACCGAATTAAGCAAGCATCCCAAGACTTTCTGTGAGCACTGTATATAGCACAGATAGGCCTATAAATAATGCCTTGGACATATAACACTACCTAACTTTACTGAATCAGGGAAAAATCCAGAAAAAAAGCCAGAATGGCTTACTAACAGGGAAATTATCAGGGCTGGTCAATCCTATAGGTGGCCGCCTATGGCACCAACTTAGCCTATTTCACTATTTCAGTCCCGGGGGCTGAACGCTGCAATATCTTTGCTTGCAACTGAGGTATCAATGAGGTATCAAAAAAAACTACTGTAAATGAATGCCATTAAAGCTAACGGTACCAAAGAAATGAACCGTTTTGACTTAAAAGCACGTTTTATAAGATAGGCCTATATTATTATAATTTGAAATTGTTTTATTGTTTCAGTATATAAATTAACTATACAAAAACTTACGTGTCATTTAATCACGTGAGTACACATCAAACAATATTAAACAATGAGAAATCTTTATTTCTTCACTCATTCTTCAGTTTATTTTCTCACTTAGTATTTGCTCATTTATTTTCGCCTTGGCTGTAGTGGCCGGTGGCGGCGGCGATGTCCGCTTAGGGCCCTAAATGCATTAGAACCGGACGAAGCAAACACTTGATAATCGTAGAAGAGTATCAGCTAATGGGTATCAAATAAACAGCCTCATAGCGCCTAGAAAAATGATTCTTTGTTGATGCCCCATTTCCCCACCCCGGAGTTGACGGTATCAACATCAATACTAGCCGAAACGGATGATGTAAACAACTTGTGCGCTAGTCGGTACAACTTTAGCCCGAGGAACTGGGAAGATGGATGGTAAAATGGTCTACTAAACAGACTTGTGCAATTTTTTTCAAAGGATATTTACTATATTTCCAATAAAATGGAACTTTCTCCTGTTTTCTCCAGGCATAGCAATATAGGATCAATAGATTCGGCCGTCTGCAGTTACATGGCCGTCATTGTCATAACTATTGGTAAAGACCAGTTTGCATGGAATTTTAGATTTAGATAACGGAAAATAAGTGGCAGATGGATGATAAGTGATACCCATCTCGACTGTAAAACAGAAGCAAACGCCTGCATGTTTATTTCCCCCTCGGCAAGATAATAAAAAATTAAGTGCAATGCTTTGATCATACTTGGGACAACGAATACAGTAATGAACCGTATACATCGCATTTCACCCGGACCAGCGAGAACAGCTTCAAACCGGTTTCCAGCGTTGCCAACAAAAGCGACACTTAACTGGGCTCCAGTCCAGTGTGCTCTTCCTAGCCGGTGATGGTGGTTTCATGTAGTCTAAAGGTTTAACGCAGGATGGCTGTGTTTCTTAGACCTCACGCTACTTCTAAATGAAAAAAATTAATGAAACCTTTTTGCTTTATCAGTATGATAGGAAAATGGAAATTAATTATTACTGATCAAGCTCGTCAGCTACTTTACCCTCGCCTCGGTTACAATTAGTAAACTTCAGCAGGTGTGTACGATCGGAAAGGTAAGGAACAGTTAACTGCGGCTAATTATAAAATGACTGATGTGAACGGGTTTCGAGGAAATCTAACAATCTTCGTTCATATCTGGTTATGTAATATAGTATATTGTCGGAAAAATTATATATACATAAATAAGAATAAAGTGCTTCAGAAGACTAGTATGGTTCATTCAGAGGGATGCACTACGACATTTTTAAGAAAACTCATGCTTGGAGATATTTCGCCAAATGCTAGACGTAATTAAGAAGAATTCGGTTAAATCTTAGTAATCGGAAACTTAATGGTGCAGTTAGCTGCAAGATTTCGTCCCAATCCTGACGCCTTCAGTCCGCTGAGGCGCTTGTGGTGCGGGAATGATGAAATCAGGAAAGGAGCAAGTTTGTAATACTCCGACTTGCCATCATTTACACCATTTACATGGAAAATTTGGCTCGAAATAACAATTTCCACTTTAATAAAATATCTGCATTTTTATCTTTACTACGCGACATGCATTATTCTATTTTTCAGAACAACACAAAAATGATAATTGTCCGTTTACAACTTATACTTTGAATTACGCATGTTGCACGACACTCAGGAAAACTTAATGCAAAGTAGCACGTATAGGTATGCACTCTTACTCCGCACGGCATAAAAGCCTGGTTTTAAGTAAAAAGTGTGCGAAATGCGTTGTAACTTACACAAGACAGATTACCTCCGTAGCTAGGAGATAGGCAC
The DNA here is from genome assembly GCA_011763525.2 of Mormyrus iriodes. Classification (NCBI taxonomy): domain Eukaryota; kingdom Metazoa; phylum Chordata; class Actinopteri; order Osteoglossiformes; family Mormyridae; genus Mormyrus; species Mormyrus iriodes. The sequence continues at coordinate 10,738,630 of JAAGVU020000041.1, read as the reverse complement.
CTATGGTACGGTCAGATATAAATATGTGTGCATACGTGCATCTCTTCAGTGCATTTATTTTGTTGTAATTGGTAATGTGGCATGTATTGTAGTTGACTGTCTGCCTTACTTTGGCTGGTTGTTATTGTAACTCTCCTCTTTTGGTGCAGGGAATTGTGTTGTGACTATTTCGCGGGATGGAGCCACATAGCACAGACAAAGCCCCAGATGGAGGCTGGGGTTGGGTCATTGTGTTGGTGTCCTTCATGGCCCAGCTGCTTGCATACGGACCGTCGCAGGCTGTTGGTGTTCTCTACCCAGAGTGGCTCACTGTCTTCCAGGAGGGAAAGGGACTGACTGCTTGGGTCGGGTCTCTTGTCTCTGGTATCGGACTTGTTGCAAGTGAGTATGTAGAATGTTCTTCTGTTTTTCATTACTTTTTCTGGTACCGGCAATACAGAAATTCACCAATCACACAGAAGCGGGATGAATTCTGATAAAATTAAGGCACCACTGAGATGCATCACATTTCAGCATAGCTATTCACCAAAGAAGTATTTGAAAATATATAGGATATTTACTGATGCACCAGAAGCCTAATATGATGGCTACAGTTGTCAAGGAAAAATTGCTACTCCAACTAAGTGTCTGCAAGATCCATCAAGAGAAGGAATCACGTGGTTACCATCAGGCGCTTCGAGGACTGTATAATTCAACCATACATCAATTCATCATGCAAAATTGTGGGTCACTAAGTTACTGAAAGAGATTACTGATATTTAGTACTACATGTGATTGACCATTACCCTTAGGTGTTTGGGGGTCATAATGCAAAATCACTTTTAATTACTGGCCTGTGCAGTTTCCTTATCTGTTGCGTCAGAACGTGGTAATAAGCACTTTGATTTATGACAGAACACTCACCTTGCTGTTCAGTTTTGTGCCATGCCTGGTGTTCTGGGTACTGTGTGGAATGCTGACTATGTGATTTTTTTTTCTGTAATGCTTATCATACTATGAAGGCATTCTGTGAAGATCACAAATATAATGCGTTGTATGAAGAGGACCCTCTCATTTTGGGAAGATCAGACGGACCGTTACATAATGTCACAATATTAATATTAAAAGGTTGCTGGAAATGGTAGTGTCCATTGGTGGCAAATTTTCATGCATTTCTCCCTGGTGTATTACGCATTCTGTTTCACGGTGAGAGTGTAAAACAGTGAAGACACCTCTTTTGTTGTTCTGGAATGTCTTCGCCTTTTTATCTCTGACTGATGGATTTCTTTGGCTTACTTTCTAATGGTCATCATATCTTATTGCAAACACACTAGGCGGACAGCCACGACACCTGAAAAAAGGGTATAGCCCTGGTGCAGTTTTGTTCCCCAAGGTACAAACAACATTAATGTACAGCTAGGGTACAATTGGCACACGCTTGATGGTACAGCCCCAGTGACAAGTAATTGTACCCTCAAAGGTTCAAATTCTCGAGATAAGCAATATACATAGTATAGGCACGTAACATAATGAACTATGAATTGCATCTTCACATGGGGCTTGAGTCCCACCACCACTAACTGTATATAGGGTTAGGAAGTTCTCCCTAAGTTGGAGGAGAAAACCCAGGTAGACCAAAGGCATTTCAGTCAAGTAGTATCTAAATTTCTAAAATGGCCAACCCAGTATGTGATACTTGGTTGGAAGATGGACGCTTTTCTTCTGTTGGCATTTTGCTTCTCTGTGTGTCCTCAGGTCCCGTGTTCAGTGCCTGTGTGATGAACTTTGGTGCGAGGCCTGTCACGATTTTCAGCGGCGTCATGGTGTCGGGTGGCCTGATGCTCAGTGCTTTCACTCCTAACGTCCCGTTCCTCATCTTCTCCTACGGAACTGTTGTTGGTGCGTGCAGCCGCCTTGCCTTTAGTATTGCTTTTCTGTCCTTCAAAGTCAGTGTCGGGTCAGCGATGGTGTCAGCTCAGCAAGCATGTGAAAATATTGTGTCTGAAAAAAAAAGCACACTGATTTCCACACATTTGATTGTATAAAATAACTTATTAATTAAAAGCCCATAGTGGTATTGTTTGCTATGTGTAGGAAATGCCATTCGTCAGCTAGGTTTGAGCACATATACAGAAGGCAGGTATGAACATATTGTATAGAATTATAATTATCAGCTGTTGTGGATATTTCAAATTGTTACTAGGTAGTGATTTAACGATATTAAAGAATCTTGTGACCCATCAGGACTACAACTGGCCAACCAATTACAATATTCCTCTATATTAGGTTTCTGTATTGCTTGTCTGAGATACCAGTATTGAATAATGTGTGTCATGCACGTCCAACCTTCAAATGATTTTACTCCTGGTGGTTTGATATTCTTTTTTAAATGCAGTTCTCTTTTACCACAGGGCTGGGCTGCGGCCTTGTTCATGCTGCTACAGTAACCATGACCTGCCAGTATTTTGATAAGAAACGTGGTCTTGCCCTCGGAATTGTAACTACAGGTACCCAACTTTTTTTTTTGTACCTTAAGCTTGTCTATTTCTGAAACCATATTGGGCTTTTCATTTCATTTCATTTCTTGCAGGGACCAATGTTGGGGGATTCTTGTATGCCACTGCTCAAGTTGAGCTCATTGAACTTTATGGACTTGAATGGTGTCTGCTGATCGTTGGGGCCCTAGCCCTGCACCTTATAGCCTGTGCTGGTCCAATGAGGCCTCTACATGTACCAGGCTACTTCCTTAAGCAGAAAGCAGCACTGCAGCGAGCCCAGGAGCAGCTCCCTGTCCTGCTGGAGAAGTCCCCTGTAACGGTAGACCCCATTAATGTTGCGGGGTCCGATGAGAAGAACTTGACAGCTTCTAGCCCGAAGTTCCATAGCAAAGTGGAAACGACGCGCAATGAAAAGCTGTTTATTGGTTACAACTTTTTGACGGTCTTCAAGGATGCACAGCAGGCCTACTCCAAGTACATTAATGCCACGAGCCGGTTCTTACAAGATCAGGTCTTCGTGTCCCTCTGCTTTAGTCTCTTTCTCTTCAGCCTTGGGGCCTCACCTCCCGTGCTGTTCATGGAGGATGTGGCCCAGAGCAAGGGGCTCATCGAAGACATCAGCGCCATACCTCTGGTGTCCATCGTGTCCCTCACTACCGGTCTGGGCAAGCTGGTTCTGGGCGTGATCGCGGACGTCAGGTGGATCAGTGTCGTGCACCTGTACTTATTCACGCTGGTTGGCTCGGGAGCCGCCCTTCTTGTCATTCCTGCATGCGAAAGTTACGTCAGCCTCCAGATTATCTCGGTGGTGCTGGGATTTTTCTCAGGAAACTGGGGCATCACACCCTACATAATTGCCAAAATTGCTGGGCTTGAAGCACTAAGTCAAGCCTATGGGATCCTGATGTTCTTTGGTGGGCTTGGGACTATGCTTGGTGCTCCAATTGTAGGTAAGGTGCTCACTCCCATCTGAATGTATCTCTTACTGTATCTTTGTGGTGTCAATATTTCAGTTCCAATGTGCAAATATGTGAGCTCTGTATAGACTAGATTAGTGTTTCCCAATCCGGCCCTAGGTGTTTACCCAGTAGGGAGCTGGGAGGGAGCAAAAATGCGCACAGTCTGGGAGGGAGCAAAAATGTGGGCTGTCTGGGGGCCCCCGAGGACTGTGTTGGGAAACTAGACAATGTTTCCATTTGATAAAATAATCATTTGTCCCCCATTACGTGTTTTTACCTTCTTGAGGTCCTTGACTTTGTGATAAGACTAAAGTAACCGTATATCCTTTGTTTTCAGGCTGGTTCTTCGACTGGACACAATCCTATGACTTTGCTTTCTTCTTCAGTGGGGGATGTGTGCTGCTCGGGGGTTTCGGCCTTTTTCTGTCCCTGCTGCCTTGCTGGGGCAAATGCAAGACAGAGAACCTGGAACCTGATAGCGAGTGCTCTATGCGCTGCCAGAAAATTGCATCCGTGGTATGACAGCCCACTTGCACCAGAAGTGGCATTTTGACAATACTTTATCTTTCGTTGTTCAGCTGTCCGTCTTCCTAGCTCATTAGGGTCAGGGTTGCAGGAAAGGCCCCCCAGCCTTTCCAAGAAACATAAGGCTAGGAAAGCATAAGGCCTCCTGGGAGGTTGGTGGTGACACACCATGGGCAATTTAGATACCAGGTTTCCTAACTCTGTGTCTAGAGTATGTGTGAAAACTGTAACACATGGGAAAAACATGCAAACTGCATACATGCAGGGCATGGAACAGGATTTGAACCCACAATGCTGGAGGTGTAAGGCAACAGCGCTACAGACTAAGCCAGTGTGCTCCTTTGGATGTTGGGGTTGACCACAGAATCTGAACTCTATACAATTTACTACACATTGTTTTTCTTTTTACTTTTACGTTTTTAAGATTCTGGTATCATTGCTGCCAGGGCCCTGTTTTAAGAGGTTCTGACGCACAAAGGCCACATGTATGCCTGTTTTTTTTTTCCAGCCTTTTTGTGTCAGTCATTAAAACATACATATAAAGTGCTAAAATATGGCATCAGTTTGCCCATGTTTGTGGCAAATCCTGAATATCACTGCACTGCTTTGCAGTGAAACAAACCTATGACCAGTATAGATATTAAACTAGGGCATACTGCACTAAGCTTAGGAGTGACAGTCTTTTAACACGCTGTCCTTAGCCTAAGAAAGATACTAAGACATCATGTAAATACTGCATCCTCTATATTGTAAGCTGTTTGTAATGTAACACCAAAAGGACTCTTTTTGTTGGTGGAGAGAGATCTGCCTTTGGAGCGCCAGAGGGGTGTGCGTGGTGTGAATCTTATCTAAATTCTGACAGTTTAAAGACACTGCAAAGGAGTGAAAAGTGCATTTAATTATGATGATATTTATTCTACAGTTCTGGCGTATGTGAATAATAATTAGATTATTTAAGATCTTTTTGAGATATTCTGCCTCTCAGATGTCTGATTCTTCGTGCCTTAATAAAAATAATGCGCAGCCGTGAAACTCTCGTTGGCTCTCCAAGCACCAAGCCTAGCTCAACAGTTTTGCCTTCCAGTATTAATAATTAGGTGCCTATGCAATGTCTTTCACTCTTGCTGATTTTCAATCGAAAAGTTTTACCAAGGAAGGCATGTGACGAACTGATGAAGTGCAATTTTGCTGTCGTCGTATCTCCCGTAAAAAGGTTTTATATACATGTTTATGTATATTCTGAAAGTCATCTGATCACTTTTGTATGTTATGATGTTGATTTAGTGTTGACCCTCGTTTTGTTTATGAAGCAGTTAGGAAAATGTGCATTTTGTAGTAGCTGTATATTCTTGTTAATATCATTATCTGTTCTTAAGGTCATAGTCAAGGTAAACATAGTTTAAAAATGTCGTGAATGGTTTGGATTTTAAATCTTTAAAACTTTTTAAACACTTGAATCTTTCCTATTGTTATTACATTTTTTGAAGCACATCCAGCAAACAGAAATGAATATTCCAGTTTTTCCTCTTGTATTATTCTTTTGATTTTCTTAAGATGCCACCTTTAATACTTTCTGCCTATTGTGTTATATCAGGTTTATTTTAAGCTGTTCATCGACATCCTACATATTTATGATTATGGTAGAAGTCGTTTCCCTGGGATTATTCCGAGGTCCTACAGAGGCAGAGGCAATGCCAATCTTCCGAACAAAGACTGCAATGACTTGGCAGATAGAGCTCTTAGTAACTGAAATATATGACTGTATGATTCCAGTGCCCCCCTAAGCTCTCCAAGGCCATGTAACATAAAAGCTTCTTCTAATACTATGTATTTCAACATGTCCCACACATGAATATGGTAATCCTCGTACCCTAACCCTCGTCTCTTACCTTTCAAGTCTGTCTCGCAGGGGAACAAATTATCCATCCATCCATCCATCATCTCCCGCTTTATCCGAGGTCGGGTCGTGGGGGCAGCTGCCTCAGCAGGGAACCCCAGACTTCCCTCTCCCCGGCCACTTCATCCAGCTCCTCTGGGGGAATC
>JAAGVU020000041.1:10674765-10727758 GCA_011763525.2 Mormyrus iriodes | reverse complement strand
TTGTACATACACTCTTGTAAATTCACAGGTTGTTTCTTTCTTTCAATTTATTTTATAGTCTTTGTTATTTGCACAAACTATGAGCGGTTCAGGATACATCTCACTGCGTGTTGTACCTTTATAACTATGCATGTGACAAATAGATAAAGAATCTTGAATCTTGAATGAGTGTGTCACTAGAATGAGTTCAGCATAAGATGTACCGAAATGAAAGACTCCATCATAAAGCACAGAAAACTCTGAATGTCTCACACTGAGTGTCTGTGTGTGGAAGAGGTCTTGTGTTTACTGCATTTTGTTGAATAGACCAGAATTTGTGAGGATCTTCAGTTTGCCTCTGGAAAAGGCCTCTAACCTATTTTTGTGCTTTGACCAAAGATCAAAGTGCTGATTTCCAGACCTCTTTTGTAGCTGACACAAACTGCAAACTGGCTTTCAAACAAATATGATTGACCTTTCTAGCCACATTTGTAACTGTGATTTAGTGAGCTTAAAAGTTAAAGTCCTTTTCCAAGTAGTGTTTCTGCTACTTTGCCCATCCCCTGTAGGGCTTGTAAGCATCAGTGTCACAAGTCGCACTGGGCCTCTACAATCGTGTGCCGGATCAATGATCTTTCACTTTTAGACATCAAACATGCTCCTGCAAGCTTGTCATGGCATTTTAACCCAGGGCTCTATGAAACATAACCATTTCCAATGATACTTGCCATCCTTTACAGTAGACATGTTATTATGTCTGACCACCCCATCAAAATAAAAAATCCCATATATATAGGGTCATCAAGGTCATCACGTCATTAACTGGATCCTTCTCAACAGTTTTGCATGACCTTTTTATTTTTTGTTTCATCATCATCATCATTACAGTATGTCAAGGATGTACTTGTATGGATAATTTGCCGCAAGCTAATATCTGAGAAGTACACTAATCATAATTAAAATGTATGGTTGATTTGGACATAAAAATACTAACTATATTACTTGTAAACCACCATCTGTCAGAGCAGGGAATTAAATGGCAGTTTTATATACATCCCAGCCCTGTATAAACTTTTTAATTAAACAGAAAAACTCCCAAGCAGGCAGGTTTGCTGGTAAAATCCTCAGTTAATCCTCAGTGGAGGAATTTCCTTAATTAATAACATCTGAGTTCTCTTCAGTGCCCTAATAAATGTGTCAGCTTGTAATTGGCTGAAGGCAGTGAACATGAGCAAGTTAAAATAGTGCTTCTACGATTGGTTAATCCTAGAGTCTGTAAATGCAACACCTTTTGCTCATTGTTGAGTTAGTTGCTGCCTTGATAGGACCTGCTTGAGCTAGAGCCTGTAGTTTTCCATTTTTAGCTATAGGCAATGACTTGCATGCTGTTGGCTATTGTGGTGATGGACAGAAATGAGCTTTCAGATTGAGATGAAATTCATTTATGGTGGGAGGGGGGTTGTTAATGTCTTTAATGCCTATGCTGAATGACCTTTAGAACATCCAACTTTCAATATGCTCTGTTTAACTCTATGTATTTCTTTTGTAGTCTCACCCTTAGTGATGTTATAACCCCCCCCCCCTCCCTGGGGTGCACATCCTGTCCTCAGCAGCTGTGCTTCCACTCTGACTGGACAGCTTTGTACCTGAGGCTGCAAAGTCAATTGTCCAAAGCTATGGCCCATTCCAGAAGGTGTCCCTATAAACTCTAATCCTTGAATGACAATAGTAGCTCTTTGCAGTTATGAGTCAATTACTGTGGGTGCCTCCTGCTGCCGACCTGTGAACCAGGACAATGATGATAATGGCAGCTATGCCTCATCAGTGATTGTCAGCCTACCCTGGAGGCAAAAATCCAGAACCACACCTACAATGATACCTGAAACGACCCTCATTGTCTACAAGTCAACTCTGCTTGAAAGTGGCCCTTGTAGCCAACCTGGAGCTTCCAACCTGCCCTTGGCAGCCGTGCATCTGCCCAAGTCAGAGGTGCTCTCCAGGAGCTATGGCTCAGGAAAAATAATACAGCTTCATGTGCAGTTTGTTCCAAAACCGAGCCCTAGTGAAGGGTAAAATTTGTGCTTAGATTTATATCGTTGCTGCCCAAATTCTCAAATACCAGCTTTTCCCCAGTGAAGTGGATACCCAGCCTCTGTTACCTAGCAGGTAAATAGAAGTTCTGTTTCTGGATGAATTCCTCAGCCCATTTATACCTGATCTGATGAAAGAACTGATCAAACTGAACTCCACATGCATGCCTGGATATTCTAACCTTTTTTTTTCCCCTTATCAGGTTCACTTGAATAGAAACTTTTGCATCCAACTGACCATAAATATTTTATAATGGTTATGTTTTTAATTGCATTTAAACAAATAATCTAAAATCTTCAAGAAATTCTTCTGTTCCCTGCTTATAGCAAATTAGAGACCCTACAGAATGTTAAGTGCCAGACGGTTTCGTAACAAAAGGCCAACACACAGGACCATTTACCCTGTATTTAAGGGCTGTCTCGGTTTTTTAGACTTCCAAATTATGGTTTGGAGTTGTTCAGATCATCCATGTTCTGTTTGGTTTATACAACGTAGTGGCTACTGCAGAAAGCTGAATGCTCTAATCCCTCCATTAAGGTATGCTGTTCAGCCCAGTTGGAAGAGATGGCCTGGAGAATTTTTTTTTCCTGGAAATCCTATGTGCTGGTTTGTATTCCAGCTGTGCTTGGTTATACCTTTATTGCTGTGGATAACTCAGGTCCCTCACAATATGTGGTAGGGATCATTTTTTTAGTTGTGTGTATTCCTAATTATTGGTTTCCTGTAATTCTGTGGGTCCCCCTCCATTTAACATAAAGGTTAAGATTATTGAGGTTAATCATTTTGGAATATGGCATTTAAAATTTATAACCGGTTCCAAAACAAGGAAATTGGTTTAATCAAATTCAGTGATACTTCCGCCATAATTGTCCAACTTTGCTTTTAAACCTGATGTTAAAAAAAGAACACTATATGATCTTTTTCTGGATCGGGTTGGTGCAGTTTAAAAATCAAAATATGGCAGTCCTTAATTTGTGGATTAATGCTGATGTTCTGCATACTGATAACTATATTTTGTTAAATATACATGGATGCATAAACATGAATGTTACTGTATATCTTGACATCAGTATGTTATAAATTTCTATACCATCGTTATAAAGCTTTGAAGTCTACAGTCCTTCCTGAGGAGGAAATGATGGTTGGAAACCAGTGAAGCTTTCAGCTGATCTCTCTGAGAGCAAATTGCTTAATTACAAACATATAAATTAAGTGTACCTTCAGCACCACTTTACACAATCAGTAGATGGTCGTAATGCATTGAACGGCCTTCGATTAGCTGAAGGGAACAGAGGTCAAAGCGTTTAGAGGTGGCCTGACTCACTGAGTGGTTGTGCCCATTGGGTTGTCTAATGAGCACTCTACTGCACGAGGGCTTTGGGTCTTTGTGTTGCTTGGTGTCTAGCTGAATGCTATTCCTCTCTTTACTCCCCCCCCCCCCACCCCCATTTTTTTAATGTTGATTTTTACATGGTATCTTTGCTGTCCATTTTGGTTACTGGGGATAAGTGTAAGAGGGCAGTTACCTTGACCTTACCTTGAACGTTCAGATCAATACAGATTTTTCCAGATTTAAATTAGCTATTTCTCCAGAAGGGTTTAGCAGGTCACTAGTAAGCAGAGACTTCAGAGTACTTTGGTAAGAGCATGATTGGCTCTAATCAGATGTTTGGTGCTGCCAGTGCTTCTCAGTTCAGTAGGTGCAGTTACCATTATAATTCTGAGACTGGAAGTTGGCTGTAAGACAGGATATTGCCTGTAAATTCTCACTATCTGATCCCTTCATCAGGGGTTCTGCATCAACCGAAGGAGGAAGCACTAAGACAATGGAGAAAAGAGTGATGGTAGTATGGGCTAATGAGTCATCGTTCACCCCTTTCCTACATTTGGAGAAAGTCAGTTGTTAAAACATGGGAGGCCCGTAATGGTACAGGTATCCCAGGAGTGTAAAACGCTCTGACAGACTGGGTGCACCCTATAATACACTCACTGTTCCCTCATCATTTTCCAATACTCCATAATGTTGCCATACACACTGCTAAACAAACTCCTTAGTGGTTCATGTAATTCAAAATAGGGTCAAATGCCTTCCACGGTGTCCCCAGTCGCCAAATGTAAACATCTTAGAACCCTCATGAGAAGTTCTGCAGTGCACATCAGGAAGTAGATATCAGGTCTCATTCATCCCTCAAAGCACTGGAATTGATTCATCTTGAAGAATGGTCTAGTATACACAATTCAGGACCTGAGTGTCCGCATTCCAAGAATCATCTAAGAAGACAAATTGTGGTCTTACTCTTTATCAGGTCCTCGATAACAGTATATTATTTGACATTTCAGCTTTCCATAGTTTCTCTGTGTAAATGATTGCTAAACCATGAGCCCATAATTTCGCTGTCATTTTGAAGTTATATTAGAAAAACACTGTTTTCCAAAACTTCATTGTCAAATCAAAATTTCAAAACCAAAATAGCTTTGGTCAATGATCAAATCTGTGCAAATTTTACCTAGATGGGGTTTATGGATTATAGAGTTTTGTAGAAATTTGCTTTCCACTTCTTTGCAGGAATGTTGACTTTTATGGCCACATTTGTCTGGATAGTACTGAATCAAGTATGATGGTTCCGCAGGTGTCACTGGTACCGCCCACCATCGGTGCTGGAGGTTTGGATCTCAATGGATCTCAGTGAGTTTGTGTGGGTTCCTTCCAGGCTTCACTCCATTGTTTGTCATGTGGTCCCTGTAATGGACTGGCCCATCTGATCCAGGATGTTCCCTGGAATAGGGTATATGCCTTGTTCATTCACAATTTTAACTTTGTGGTTGTAGTTAGGATTGTCGGCATTGTGCACATAGTTTTTTTTTTTGTGAGGGTGGGAGCTGGGTGGCTGGCATGCCTGATGATGGACTAGGCCCTCTTCTGGATGCAGGAGAAGTTGATTGATTGGAGCTAAATATAGGCTGATTATCTTCAAAGCTGTCTGAACAGACCTTTGCAGCAGTCTAAGGTGCTGAGCAGTTAGGTTACTTAACCACACTGTGATGCATCCCATCCGGATGCTCTCAATGGTGCAGCGTAGATGTTCACCTAAGTTTTGGTTCCCAACCCAAAGTTCTTTAGCCTCCTCAGGGAGAACAGCCTCTGTGGACCCTTCTTGAGGATGCACTTGGTGTTTAGAGACTATAAGAGGGAATCAGTGATCTGAATTCCCAGGGGCGTGAAGCTGCTGATGGTCTAGACAGGAGATTCATGGAGGCAAATTGGGAAGGGGAGGCTTCTGGTCTTTCTGAAGTCGACGATGACCTCCTTTGTCATGTCAATGTTCAGGGAAAGGTTGTTAATGCGGCACCATGCAGTCAGGTCTCACATCCTTCGTGTAGTCAGCAAGGAGATCTCTCTATGTAATTTTAGTCCAATCCTTGTACACAAATTGTCCCTTAATCCTAAATTTAAACAATTTATCATGTTCATGAATTCAGAAAAAAAGTCAAAAGCTTTCAATATGCCAACTGAACTTCCAAAATGATACAAAAAACTGTAGTGAAGGGACTTATTTTTAAGTGTTGTCTTAAAGTGATATTTTAATCCGTAGTTTCTGCATTTGTAAGCATTTGATAATTTCTTTGTATTTTTAAATGTATCATTTTGTCAGTGTATATTTTCACGTTTATTAGACACAGATACGTTGTATATAATGACATATAATTATGTAAGTATATTTCTGCATATTTTCATGCATATTATCCGTTCTCTTCGGGTTACCACAGAGGCACGGGAGTGCTGGGCTGCTGACATCTTGACACACATCTTGTGTGTGGCGCATCTGCTACAAGCTGAAGCGTGTCTATTTCTGCGCATGCCCAAGAATATTGTTCCCCCAGGAGCGTAGGGCCGGGGGCGGGGGGGCAGTCATCGGTGACTCACCCATTACAGTGAGCAAAGCACGACTATAGCCAGTGCTGCCCCCCCATCCTGCTCCCACCATAAGCAGTGTCAGCCTGCTTTCGTGAGCATCACCCAGCATGGGGGGCAGGGAAAAAGGGCGGTGGCTGCGGCAGCTCTGCTGGGGACGGCAACAAAATGGCAGGCAAGAATGCTCCGGCAATCTGCTCCTCCATACCCCCCTCCACAAGGCGCCACCCAAAACACGCTGGAGGAGTTTTGCGTCTGTATGTGACCATGCGCACGTAGCAGAGGGAGATTCCGCTCCTCTGCAGGCCGCTGCTTTTATGAATGGAGGGGGGAGCCGCTGGCTGGGAGGGGCCACATCCTCACCAGATCATGATGTCAGCGGCGTGCTGAATGAAACGTCAGCCCCATAGACACAGGAGAAGCTGCTATACTGTATCCCTGGGCACAGCAAGCCCCCCCCTTCCTAAAACACACACACATGCGCCCGTGAGCATCCGCCCACGCGCATCAGCTCTGCTCCCCCCCATACCTGCCTGCATTTCAGACACGCCTAGCTTAGGAAATTACCGCTGCTGACGACAGCTCGCTAACTCACCCACCCACCCGTCCACCGGCTCCCTCCACTACTGCTACGGCAATAAGGCATGCACGCTCCACACAGAAGGGGACTCCTGCAGCGGCTGGCAAGCGAGCGCAGGCACACGCGCATCTGGAGACGGGGCTGCGTGGAGGAGGGGGTGCGTCGCTGCATCTGAGAGACTCCCCAGGAGGACAGGAGAGCCCAGACCCTCTCCCATCACACCCACACACCCGCTCTCTCTGACGGCATCCCGTCGGTGACAGAGACCGCCGGTCGGACACGACCGCTCCACTTCCACCAGAAGCAGCATGTTCTGCTTCTGCTGGCAGAGCTCCTTCCTGAAGCTGCAGGCGCTGGATGCCGAGGCCGGCTCCTCGCTCAGGCCATCACCAGAGGACGTGGTATCGACGCCGGGCACCAAGGAGCAGAGCCAGATCCTGGCACGGGGGAACCGCAGCGAGGACACCAGCCCTGCCGGTAAGTGAATGGGCCAGTGGGCTCCCCCAGCACCTCGCCCCTCCCAGAGGCTCCACATGCTCTCGCCTGACAAACATCATCTTGTCAATTGGGGCAGGGGGGCTCTCCGTTGGCTGGTGTAGTGAAGTTAACGTTCGTGTCCTACGTGACAGATCCCCCGCCGCCGCGGAGGGTACCCCAGCTCCGAGCCGCGCAACGGCGTGAATTCCCCGCTACCCGTGATACAGATTGCGAGGCTGGCAGTTGGGCTTTTTTGCTGAATCTTTTTTTGCTGCATGATAAATGTGTAGTGTCAGAAATCCGGCTGGTAGCTCAGTTTCTAAGAATAGCTCCTCGCCTGGGAGCGGTTGTCCCGAGATACGGCTGAAAATGGCCACTCTGCAGAAGGTTTCAGGTGTCCCCTCTGCACACTTCTATGGCTCCTGGGGCTGCTCGCTACACTAACCTTTGTAGAGTCACGCTCACACATCTCTCGAGGACGTCTACCTCCCCTCTCATCCTGTTTTGATGCTGTGTGTGGCTTCCCCCTCCCACCCATTTTCTACACCCCCGTCCCCCCTCCATGGGTATGTCCCAATTTTGCATTCAAACGAGACTCCATAGGGAGTGTGATGCGTTGCTGCGAGTTGCCTGATGGGGTATGTGCTGGCTGCTGGCTACACTTTTTCCTATAAGTGCAAAGGAAGTGTCTCTGTTTTTTAATCAGCCATATATAAAAGGGGATGTGGGTCAGTAGGTCAAAGGGCAGTTTTTGTTTACTCTTATCTGTTCTAAAAGGCAGTTGCCATCTGGATGCATGTCAATATTGCTGTATAGTATTACTAGCTAACAATAACGCTATTACAGGTATTACTTTCATCAGTGGGTGAAGTTTGGGCTGCTTTTATCCTACTTTCCTCTAACTTATACTTTTTTAGACACATGACTTATGCAAAAGTTGCAGTTGATTTACTACCTGGAGAGAGAAGTAGGTTTCCTGGAAAAGAGACATGGAGGGAGAGAGAGAAAGAGAGTGAGAGAGAAAAAGAGAGGCATGCAGGGTGTTGGAGGTAGTGACGTACTACGGCTTATGAAACATCAGGTGACTGGGGTGTAGACTGCTGCATAACTGCTCTGAAGCCCCAGGTGGCAACTTTGAAACGCAAGCTTTGAACTTTTCAGTCACAAGTCACGTTTCCAAAAGGGAGCTGCTGGGTGCAGGGCTGTCGTTTCAGAAAACATTTAGCCGTACACACAGACAAATCTTGGCCCCGGTCTTTGCAATCCAGGCTACATAAAATAAGGCCTGCTGGCTAGATAAATAATGTATGAGCTTAATAATGAGGAGAGGTAGATTCAGAAGTGCCACTGGGTAATGGACCTTTCCTGATAACAAATGTCTGTGACTGGCCCTGCAAGTTAGCATCTTCCACTGGGAAGATTGTAAAGATGTAAGAGAGCTCCATAAAAATACATTTCATATGATTTACCCTTATACAAAAGTATATCTCTTATAATTCAGCTATAAAATTCTAATTTAAAATACAAATAGGGTTGCAATATGTTATTAAGTATCTGCATTGTCATAAAAAAGAGTACCAGTTTGTACCTTTGCTTGTCACTGGGTACAGAGATGAACTCCCCAAGGTACAAACAGCAGTAACGTACCTCCAATGATACAAAAGTGTTCCTCAGAGTCCATTTCTATACCTTAAAAGGTACAATTACCTACAGCTATAGGGTACAATTGGCAGACCCTTAAGGGTACAGCCCCAATGACAAGCAAAATTCTTCTGACAGTGTGCTATGGAACTTTATTAGAAAGTTCTAGAAAGGAATCATTACGCAGGAAGTGGAGACTGGGAGCCATAGACGGCTCCTTCCCCTGTCTGACTCTGTGTTGCCCACAACAGACCCCAGGCCAGCCGTCAGAACACTGATTCTGGAGGGGGAAGGTTGCGAGATCCAGCCGTCCCCCGGACCCAGCCACCTCCTGCACCACATCACAGACGGCGGGAGCCCCCTCCCATCGCCACGCTGCCCAAGCTTCAGCCAGAGCCTGCGCTTCAACACTGACCCGGAGGTGGCGCCATCTCCACCCTGCTCCCAGCAGTTCATCATGTAAGAGGGTGACACGTGTTGCTCAAGTTGACGCCTCGTTTTGTACACTCAGTCCGGGTTTCTGAGGGTCTGAGTGCTGAGAAACCCCCCCCCCCCCCAGTGTCACAGATACCCAAATGCCACATTAGCTCAGAATGGTATGCATTACTGAAAAAATAAGTTATCCGACCGCAGGTTTTTGGGAGTTGACTGAGTTTCTATCCCTTTCACAAACACCATCTCCGGCACACCCACTGCATCCCTGTCTACCCCACCCACAGCCTGATGGCTTAAGGTAACAGCACATTCACTCCTTCAAACCTTGAGTAAATCTCCTAAATTGACATCTGGCGCCTTGGCCTATTTGTTTTAGCCCCTGTTGGTTCCTGGTTCATTTGTATCTTCTGTTTACATTTCATAGAGATTCATTTCCCTGGAATATAATAATAATAATACAGTCCTCGAGAAATACAAGCATTTGGGAAATATGTATTTCTTATAGTTATTAGATATTTAAATAGTGGTATTTTTGTTATAAAACTGTAGTTGTGCTGCTTATTTTTGCAGTGAATGTGTATTTTGTATTTGCGGTATCGTGACTTTGCACGTACGTGCGATTGTCTCTGTGTGAATGAATCTAGCACTCTGTGGTAACTCAAGTCCTGCCTGCCTCAGGGCTCGCGGCATTGACAGAAATGAACCTCCAGAGGGCGCCAAAGACACGCTGTCGATCGCCCTGCTCACGAAACACATCCAGACCCTCAAGAGGAAAATGCGCAAGTTTGAAGAAAGGTTTGAGCAGGAGAAGAAGTATATGGTACGTGCAATATCCATGCTCGTCGAGGAAGGGGAACACCACAAGAATTGCATCAGTTATCATATGGCATGCTTGTCTGTTGTGGTATGAATTAGGGATGCTCAGATACCAATACCTGTATTGGGTATCAGGCCGATACCACGCTCATGTACAGGTACTTGTACTCGACCAAAATTTCCCAATACCTGCAACCGATACCATGTGGTAGATATGATGCAGTTACATTAAGTCAACACGCATAGGTACTGTATTTTTTTGAAATTACTGCCAAAAAAGTGCAATACTTGTAACCTAATAAAACACTTAAGCACCAGCATTTGCAGCTAGCAGCAGCCGTGGATCATTGCAACCAAGTTTAAAAGAGACACTACAGAAGCGACTGTTACAGAATACAGAATATATTGTACAGAGTTACGTGACACTTTTCTGAATGTTACAACTCCAGTGTTATTCAATTATTTTCTATTCTTTGGAGCTTCAAGTTTTTGATACTCGTAAAACAAAGGACTGAAACTAATAATCAATGAATTTAATGAAAATAAACACTTCAAAATGAAAATATCACTATTATTGTGACTATCATTAAAAATAGATCTAAACAGGTATCGGTACTCAGTATCGGTGAGTACTGAAAAATAAGCACTCAGTCTAAAAA
Source organism: Mormyrus iriodes (assembly GCA_011763525.2). Lineage (NCBI taxonomy): Eukaryota > Metazoa > Chordata > Actinopteri > Osteoglossiformes > Mormyridae > Mormyrus > Mormyrus iriodes. The sequence continues at coordinate 10,717,167 of JAAGVU020000041.1, read as the reverse complement.
AACTACTATCGGTGCATCCCTAGTACAAATCTACTCAGAATAGCTTATTGCTAATCTCTTGTGAACATCTAGCCATGCACATGCACGGGAGTACTGCTTAAATTTTAATAGCACAACACATTTGTCAAGGAAAGCCCTGCCATTTAATACAACTATATAACATGTGAGTTACATTTTTCCCAACTCAATGGAATCATGATCGTTATTGACTTCAGTGCAAAGGGAAAAATGACACTCAAAATAGTTATTTGTGAAACTCAGAGAGATGCAAATCCTTGTTCATTTACTACAATATCCTCCATAATGCACTGGAAATCAATTGATGTTAAATGGAGTCTTTATGGAAACTTAATGGACTAGATGGATGGAATTCCCCTTATTGGGGGTCAAAGGAGCATAGCTGCTGGATCCCTGTTGTTTTTGTCCTGAGTACTAACGAGTGGAATTGCAATATGAAATGTAAAAGAATAAAAAACACGTTTCTACTTATAAATATCTGATTTTCTGCACTTTAAACACAGCAGCTGTAGCAGCATATCGTTGAACCGGATATGCATAACAGGCATTTTTGGGAAATGCTCTCCTATCTGGAAGTATTTATTAAAATTCCCAAATTCTAATAACAATAGTTTTCCTTCATACCTCAAAGCCAAGCTATACTGGTTATATCTAGCTCAAACCAGTTATTCTATGAGTTATTATGATGAAGCATATGCTAATTACACTTTGACTTACTGAGGACCAGTCCAGGGCTAACAGTCCTGGATTATTTCCATCGGAGAAAGCAGTGCATGTACGAGAAATGTTGCCCTCTGCAGGTCTAATTTCGGATTGCAACTTATTTTAATTCTGCGTCACCGTTCCTATGATTGTTTGCTTTGTTCCTTCTCCCAGCCGTCACACAACGATAAAACGGCAAATCCAGAGATGTCCAAGCTCATGAGTGAGCTCGCCAAGTCTCGCAAACAGCTTAAAGGTAGGAACTTATTCCATCTTCCTGTGGATAATTGAGACTGGTATATGACCTGGGGCGTGTTCCATAAATCAGGATTTCTCAGGTTAACTTAAGCTAGAACTCATGATTGTCCAATAGGAATGCTCCTTACCTAAAGTTTTATTGGACGATCATTACTTCGGTTTTAAATTAATCCAGCTAACTGTGAAATCCTGCTTTGTGGAACACCCCCGGGTCTTCCCTTAAACCATGTAACATTTCCCCCTTTTAAGGAGAATCAATAAAATGCATATAGCGCAGTGGAATGTTATGGTTGGAGACAATAACATTCAATTAACAAATTGCTGCTGGTGAAGCACTCTGAGGTTACTGAAGAATGATGAAAACAAACATTTAAATGAGCAGAACACTATCTGTCTTGGTTAAGACTGGAAGTATATGAATTCTGTCCCCCCCAAAAAACCCCAAACTGATTTGCATTTATTTTATTCCATAGACCTCAAATTGAAACAATCTGTGGAGGAGCTGAGAGAACAGAAGGACATGCGCACAGAAATATGCAAGTACAACGGTGACCTGCAGGGGGCGACAGAGTCACAGCATATGCCCTCGTTGGAGGAAACAGTAGACGCCCTTCTGAAAAGACTTGGGGAAAAGCGGCAGGCCCTTGGCCTCCCAGACAACATGAAGGTAAGGCCATCTGGGGAAATGATGTCCCTGTCAAGGCGATAGTGCATTCTTTACCTGATTAGGTTTGTGTTCAGGTGGCAGCTTGTATAGTTTTTAAACTGCTCGCCGGGTTTCTGTAGTGCCGCTGCTAATAAAATGCTGGGCCCAGGGCTGAATCGTATAACTCACACAAATCCTAAGCCTGTCTTTTCACCAACTGCCTCATAACTGCCACTGTTCTGCCCGCGATGTGGCTGGGGAATGTGGGCGTGCGGCTCCCGCCAGGGTGATGGATTCGGGTGCCGAAAGGCGCCTCGGTTAGCGCGGCTCGGAGTGACATCAGGTCACCCGCAACGTGACAAATGGCCGCCAGAGGAGCGCCCACGCGGCGTGTAACGACTTGCTGGGGGGTGCTGCAGATCACCCCCCCTCCCAGTGTGGGGAAAAAAAAAACAAAATTGCTAAATAAATTGTTCTCCTTGCTTTTTCGTTTATCCAGGAAATGACCCAAAAACAGATGGCCCTGGAAAAAATTACTCTGCAGAAATGCTTGCTGTACTTCGAGAGTCTCCATGGCCGACCAGTAAGACCTTTCTTCTGTTAAATATCAGTGTGTTGAATTCCGTGCCAGCAATGACACCATGATAAATTGCTTCCTGTTCACGTGTGCTGCCATGGTAACCAAGCTCCTGTGATCTCAGGACTCGAAGCCGGAGAGGAATCTTGTGAAGCCGCTGTATGACAGATACCAGATGATCAAGCAGTTGCTGTGTGCCACGCCCACCATCACCACCATAGTAAGTTACCTTTCAGATCTTTAACTGTCTGGTATCTTCGCATCTCCCCTAATTTCAGGTGGACCGGGTTCTCTTGACCATCCATGGAATGTGATAATTCAGTGTGTTGAGAACCCTGTGGCTGCAGTGTGTGTGGTTGGAGTTAGTTATTTTTGTTGAGCGGAAAGAATGTAAAATATACCCCTGTGTAAAGAGCTTTAAATTCAGGCACTAGTTAACTGATACATATAATAATTATAAAGCGGGATCTCTCTGGCCAGACACACAGGGATTGTTAGCGTGCTGTCATATGTGTTTATTTCATCATCTCCTGGATGCTTAACAATATGCATCTTGTGGGAAAATGGTGGGTGAATGGTGAGGTCGTGGTGGGTGATGGGGGGTCTGGCCTTCTGTACAGGAGGAAGAGGAGGGGTCAGATGAGGAGTGCGTGCCGCAGTGCCCCATACAGTCCTGCCAATCGGAGTGCCCCGCCCCGGCTGACAAGTCGCTGGGCACACAGGAAGAGGACAGTGACACAGCCTTCGTGTCCCCGCTGGACGAGGTCAAGGCTGTCCGGCAGCCCAGCGTCACCATGTCCAACCTGCATGAGGCCTCCAGGTATCAGGACATTCTCTGAGGGTCCTTCGCTGAACAGACGGATCTAAAGCAGCCCGGACGTCCTAATTAAGCTAACTGAAGCGATCATTGTTTATGAACCATGATAAATACAATGACTACTTCTTTAACGTGTGATAAACGACAGAAGTAGAAGTTCCTATTAAAATAAACGTGGCAACTTTAAAACCCATCCATCCATTTTCAGTACTTGCTTATCTAGTTACAGCCCTGTTGATTTTGGCCTCATGGGATTTTGGGTAGGACGGGATAAAAGGCAAGCCAGCTCCGATATGCCAATCTTAATTTTATTTTGTTTTCAACTCATTAAAAGACACAATTACTTGGAAGTGAAAGCAAGCTAAATATAAATGCTGCATTATGAAGAATAGAATGCCGCTGGACTGAATTTTGCTAATCAGTCAGCCAAGCCCCAATGTGAGATGTGGATAAAGGGAACAGTTAGCAAGGCTGTTAACACAGGGGCCTTACGCCTAGTAGTTAATGGATGCTGAAGAATGTAAATGTAATTGCAGCTGTTTATTCCTGTCCCATCTGGTGCAGCAGCTTCAGGTTGGTCGCTGACACTCGCAAAATGTTTGTTCGGTTACTAACATCATGTGCGAAAAGGAGGCTTAGCGTGACATAAAACGGATGAAGATGCGAGAGTAGATTATAGTAATTGACTCTATAAAGAATTATAATCAGTTATGTCTGGACATGCCTCCATTAAAATTAACATACCCTATAAAACATGCTGACCCACATCAGAAATGCCTTTGTCATTATTTTAAGTAGTTTGATAAGGAAATCTGGTTTGTATAGTTGGTGGATACGAATCCCATGTTGTGCTCTTTGCTGGGGGGCACCATTGCAGGTCAGAGCTCCTGGAGTGCCTACGGGAAACGCGAGCAGAGAAGAAGAGGCGTCGAAAAGCACTCCGAGAGTTCGAGCTGCAGTTTTTCAGACAGATGGGGAGGTAAGACTCCGTGAGGGCATCCTCAGGTCTTACTTTAACGAAATGTTGTGCTTAGCTTAAAAGTCAACAGTAAATGACCTTGGCTGGAAAAATGACCTTGAGAATACTCTTACTGCATCTTCTGAGAGAAAGTAGGCTCTTTATTTAAATGCGTTAAATAAATTTTTGGATCATTTGATATCCAGCAATGCATTGAACCGCCTTAATAAGCTGCTGCAGATTACCCTACGCTTGCTTATTTGAGCTTGTCGCATTTCATTCTTTTCCCCACTAGGGCCGCACAGAAGGACGACCGTATTCCCATGGCTGAAGAGTATCAGGAGTACAAGAACCTGAAAGCTAAACTCAGATTACTGGAAGTCCTTCTAAGTAAACAGGACATTTCAAAGACTATCTGAGAGAAAGACTTTGTTCGTTTAAGATTTATTTTTGAACAAACTGCTCAACACCTTTGAACAAAGAGACGTTTCGTATCGGACCTGTTTGTGCCATACTGACAACTGCGATGCACTTTATGACATTCACCTTGGTTGACAAAATTACATCATTTGACAAAGATGCAACATATAATGCACTACCACAGCTACTGTAAGTATTGTTGTTTAACGCTATTTTATTTGGAAAAACAAAGATTTTAGAGACAGGAACATATTAGGGAAAGTCAATTCTATGCTAAAATATGGCACTTTATATTTACTGAAGAGATTTTTTTAAACCAAAGTCAAAATATGCAGTTTTTCCTCGTGTCTGATTTTGGGTATTAGTGTTTCTGGGACCAGTGATTAATATTGAAACTTACAGTGTTTGAAATTCAATATGCAGACCACTCCTTTAGCTCTTCTGCAGTGGAGACAGCCTCCAGTCATCACATTTCTACATCTATTAAACACAGTATGTGATTCCTCCATCCTTCTGCTATGGTTTCCAAAAAAGCCTACATATATCATGCACGTGGACTTTTGGGGCGTGCAAAGCCGTTTTTAGCTTGAGAGAAATGTACAAATGACATGATACAGGCGAATGGGATGAAGAAATGACCCCAACACAGAAAACAAGAAAAGTTTTAGACCCTAATAATGCAACCCCCCGTCGTTCAATCGTGGACCGAAAGTAAGTCACTGTTACGTGAGTTTCCCAGCAACACTTTGCCTTGGACGCGATTCTTTTTGGGAAACTGCGCCAAGTGCACTCGCGCTTGAGGAACTTGTCTTTGAAATGTACACAGCCGTAAGATGTTTTTACATTTTTTTTTTTTTTTTTTTTAAACTCGAATGTGCTGATGAGCTGTAACTGCGAGCCACGTTATTGTTGCTGCATGCCGTCCAGTTCGAAGGCTGTTCAAGTCTACTGTGCCACAGCTGTACGAAATGCGATATTAGATTGGCCACAGTCTGGATTATGTTGCTTTACGGTCACGTCTGCTGAAAAGGAATGTTAGCGTTTAGCTAGTTTACTAATGTTAGTGGTAGCTTGATTCTTTACCGCAAAATTGTGCCTGCTGCAGAGCTGCTGTTCCTCCTTCGGCCTATCCCCTGCTTTTCTCCCTCTCCTTTGCGTTTCTCTGTTTTCTATACAACAGTAAAAATAAATATTTTTATATCACATTTATTATGTTTTAACACAGCATATGGTTTCTAGAATAAATAACACTGAACACTGCAGAACAATATGGTGGAGGTTGTCACATTTCTAGGTTTTGTTTGTTAAATTCATGCTGCAGGTACCACCTATCATGCTTATATATTATCCAGTAATTATAATTTAATCACGAGATAATGTTAATACGGATTTCTGTAATTCCTCTTAGAAGCTTTTACCATTGCTTTACTATGGCGGTTTAATCGGTTTAGTTTTTATTACCCTTGGCAAACATTACATCGCAGCTCTAATATCGTAGTAGTTTCAGTTATAAGCATCATAGCCAGGGTGAAGAAGCAGAGTTACTGCCCGACTTGGCAGGGACTTCACAAATACCTCCATAAAAGATAGAAAAATAGGAACGCGTTTACCTAGAACAGGTTTTTGTTAAAAGAAAAGAACAAGCAAAATAAAACAGGCAAATGAAAAGATGGCTGGTTTGGTTGAAAGCTGTGAATGCATGCTGTTTATGAAGACTAGGGCTGACTGGACATTAAAGGGGTTAGACAATCTCTGGGGGGTGTTTTCTGAGGGTGATGGTGTGGGGGCTTAGCGGCCCACGCTGATGTTGCAGGTCTTGCAGCTGGGGTCTTTCTTTGCGTTGACCGTGGATAAGCTCATGAGCTGGTGGCCGCTGATCTCGGCGACAGTCCCCAGGGACAGGTCCACCGGGTCGGTGTAGATGACCTCCAGGATGACGTCCTGGGCATGGTGGAACACCAGCTGGCCATCTTCCTCGGTGCAGGTCAGGAACTTGTTGTCGGCGATGTCCAGCGCGGGAAGCCTCTGCTTGCAGAAGTCATCACCCGGCGAGCCCTCGGGGGCCAGCACCAGGATGACGTAGTGGTAGGCCGTGTACATGCAGTAGAAGTCCCCGAAGTACAGGTTGGTCTTTGGGTTGAACAGGACTTCAGCCTGCACCTCGAAGCGGTACCTTCCATAGGGGGAGTCCTGCGGGGGCTTGCCGGTGTTGAACTCGGTGTTGCAGCTGAAGAAGATGCCCTCCAGCTTACCACTGATGGGTGAGCCATGGCTGCCACTGTTGTCCTTCACAGACGGCAACATCTTGTTGTCCTGTGCCTGCCTACAGGAACAAAGCAACGCGTGTTACATGGGGCCGGATGGTAGACTTTCACTCTACTATACAATTCTCAACCATGCTTTGAAGTAGTATCTTGGTATTTCCATTGACTGCTACATTGAATTTAATTAGAAGACACTTTTATCCGTAGTGACCTACAAATGAAAAGCAGGGTCAGAACGTCCCTGGAGTGACTGGGTGTTAAGGGCCATGCGCGGTGGCCCAACGGTGGAATCACTCTGTGATTGGAACTGGCGAACTTCTGATCAAAGACACAGCCTACTAACCTGCTGAGCTACAGCGCTTCCACTCTCCCGTTTTGGATTTCCAGAAATTCATATCATTCAAAATGTGTATTTACAGCTAACCGTTTTTCGCTCTCAATTACTCAGCTGAGGATAAAAAGGTGACTACAGAAATATCATTTATATCCTCTCCCTTCCCGTCTCTAATGTTCCTGGGAATTGCTAGGACAAAGCTCTTTAAAGATCAGACCCAAACATTTCAGTGATAAAAGATTCAGCCAAAGGTGAAGCTGGTCTTTCATTCTCAAGGAAGACACTCATGTAACTCTTGTAAAAAAAAAAAAAAAAAATGGATTCATTTCATAGTGTTCCTTCAGCATTTTGTATGACCCCTATCCCACATTCATTTACCTTGTGAGCTGTGAGAGGGAACAGTCAGACCTGACGTTTTTGTGTGTTTTGGGAAGGTAATTGGAAGAAAACTGCATCAGTGGATAAAAACCATCGCCGGCAGACTGCAGGGCTTCCTAGCGCTGTACACCTGGGTCGCTATCCAAGATTCACACATATAAGGAGTATGACTGTTCCATCTTGTCATGAGAAGCTGTTTGCTATTTTGTTTCCCAGACAGTTTCGTGCAGATTTGAAAACATCCTGTCCATTTACACAAGCAGCTGATTTGTGCCGGAAAAAGCCAAGTTACTAAAAAACAAATGGAAGTTTGTTGCTGTGAAATAATGTTTGATGTGGTTCATATTTCCTTATAAGATACAAGAATGAAGCTAGTTATTTTTTGTTTGGACGTTCTATTTGGGTGATAAGCAGTGATTTATGGAGCTGTGCTAGCTGCCATTTTTCCTTGTTATGTCCACTGTAATACCATCTGGGGGGTTTCACAGTGATCCTGGTAATCACGGTATCTGTTTAATTAATGTAATCAGACAGAGGATTAGCGAAATGAAGCAGAATCACTTGGCCAGGTTTGCACCACCCTCGAATAACAGACTGTGTAATGAAATAACCCCATATCTGTGACCGGGCCTTGAGGGCTAAATTACATTTCATCAGAACCCTGACCAATGTTTAAAAGCGAGCATTAATAACGGGGGTGACATTTCCCCACGTCGTAAGACAGCCTTACACGCTGTTCCCAGCCAGTCCCACGCGAGTGCCTACCTGGCATGATCAAAGTACTCCTTCTGCTGGTTGCGATAAAACACAGAGAATTTCAGCATTCTTCCCGCGATCCCCTCGGCTTTCTCCAGCAGCTGCGTGAGATGAACCGTGGAGTAATCTGCAGGCAGGGAGAACCACATTTCAGGCTTAAAGTTTAAAGTCAAAGTGTCTTCATTGGCACCTTCAGCTCTACGACGCATGAATCATACCATGAGATAAGTATCACTTTACTTGCGGAGGCACAAGTAACTTAGTAACTCAGTTACTGCTCAAGTACAAATCATGAACAAATATAGTAACTGCATGAAATACATGAACCATAATGACTGATTAATGATGAACAAACATGGGATCAGTACGTAACCAATACTTAGTTTCTGGTTAATACATTAAGTAAAAGTGTATTGCTACATTATTGGTGCTCTCTCAAATAAAGTGGGGCCGCCCCTTTTTAACAGATATTTGAACATTTGTTCAGACATGACGTGAAAAATTCATATTTGAACTATAATTAACTCTTTTGAATTTTAAAGTGTCACTATAGCCTATACACACATTAGACTGTTGTAATTTTGGTGTTCGCCATCTACGGAGCCCCTAAAAGGTCAGGGTGAGAAGATATTGTTTGAAAAAGTTTTGCGTTCCCTCGCAGTACTTCTGCGATCCCACTACACTTGCCCACATGCTATTTGCTGCAACGTGACGGCAAAAATAACCCTAAATAATACAGCCGTGTCCTGTAAAGTGTGCTCTAAGCATTATACTATGGGGGACAATGTGCACCATGTAACTAATGTGTTTTTATATGCATCTATTAATAACTGCACTGTGTCCATTCACTGACAGTGACTTTAACCAAGACAGCTGGGCCTTTGAACATGAAGTGCACACACCAACACTGAAATATATTGGGAACATTGAAAGATGTTACAGCTGGAAAACCGCATATAAAGCTAACTTTACCACAGTGCTGGAGTTACGGTTTAAATTCAAGCCCATTTTCTGGAATATTTCAGTACAGATCCACATATCCCCACATACATCATCAAGCGAGAATACCAGGGAGATATACCCGAAAGTGGTTTCAGGTTTAAACCTTAACTATGACACTGCAGTTACAGTTTTACATTCAGATTTCCAGCTGTAATATCGTTCAAGAAAAGCAAGCAGCACCCCTTGGTTTTCTAGATTTCTGCACAGGCGAATTTTAATTAATGTTTCAGTGTTTGTGTGCACACTTCACATTCAATAGCCCAGCTGTGTTGATTACAGTTGCTGGCAGTGAATGGACAGTGCAATTATTAATAAATGTGTATAAAAACACACATATGAAAGTTACATGCTGTGCATTGTCCCATGTAGTTTAATGCTTAAAGCACACTTAACTGGACATGTCTGTATCGTTTAGCTTAATACTTATTAGTCCATTAAATCTGTCTTTTGTACTTTAAACTGACACAGTACAGGCATTATTAGTAATGCAAAAGTATTGCAAGGGATTGCAAAAGTATTGCGAGGGAACTACTGAAAGAATTATTCTGTGTTGAGGATTTTTTTTGGGGGGGGGGGGTGTCACAGGTATTACAATGTATTCGAACGAATTGCGTGACATTTCAAATTCTTTCAAATTTGATTTTCGAAAAAATTGATGGCCCTAAAGTAAAGTGTTACCGATAAACATGATAAGACATTCAAACATGACATATTAAGACACGGACATAAGACTGGACAAAAAAAAAAATACAGTTAAAATAGTTTGAATTGTAGCATCATGTAGTTTAGGGAGAGGTGAATTTGGACGGTAAACCTGTACCTGGGTTTGCCCTGGCTGAGAGGCAGCACATGATTAAAACCACATGTGGTTATGCTCCGTTCTTGGATGGACAGTGTGTGTACGTCGTTTTCGTTCCAACCGTTTTCCCTGGCTTAGCTGCTCCGATTCTAAATTATACTGCTTGTGCTGCAGGTCTGTGTAGCTACAGCGCATGCATAAAAGATTACTGGGATCATTGGATGCTGTTCGTCATTTTAAAAAAACGTAAAAATATCAGCCCAGAAGAGCCGACCAGGTAATTTACAGTGGACGTTTGAGCGAAAGCTGCTGTACTCTCTACTCTCCGGGCTTGATTTGGCACTTCTGATTTAAAATGCTACATCCTGCCTTTTGCCACCAACCCTCTGGCATATGTTCAGCCTGCATGGAGCCCACCCCACACTCCCCTCCTCACCGGCGGTGCAGAACTCGATGATCTCACTCCACTCCGACACAGCGTAGTCGCCATCGCTCTGTTTGGCGGCCGTCTGGACGGCCACGGTGTACTCAGTGCGTGGGCTAAGGAACCAGTGCCCCCGGACAGTCATGGGAAGAGGGACGGCCTTGGCCACCAGCTTCGTCGGGACATCCTACAAAGAGGGGGCAGCTGGTGAAGGCCGGGCTGACTAAACCCTATTGTTTTGTGCGATTCTGCCGGACCTGTAGGCACCACTGAAGACACCTTCACCATTCTAAGGCCTCCTACCTTCACTTTTTATCTGGGCTTAAGAATTTGTGGCGCCGTTCCTGCATTAGGGGGACGCTGATTAAGCTAACATCATTTTAATAAGCCGCCACCTGCCACAAAGTAAAGTATAACACCGCAAAGCAGGGTGCAGGCAGATGGTGATGAAAAGCTACGTGAATTAATCCGCGTCGTCTCAAAACACGCTACTGTTTCCTAATGCTAAATCACGCTCACTGACAGTGAGAGAAAACACGTTCGGTACCAGGAGTTACACAAGTAAAATTATTGCTTGTATAGCTGGGCTGGGAATCAAGGTTAAGTGGATCAAGGATCTTTCTTCAAACTAGGGAAAAAAAACATTAACAGATTGAAGTTGGAAGTTGACAGGCTAATTACCTTGGTGTGTTTTTGAGCCCTCAGTTATGCCAGTTTATATTTCTAGAGAATCAGTTTTTGTAAACCTTGATAACTGCATTTCTATACTTGACACTGAAACATCTTCTTTGGGTCTCTCTCTTATTTGTTCTGTACCATTAGTGTTTGACTGAAAAAAAATCTACATTAGCCAAAAACCAACAAAACTATTTTTAAAACAATTTTTAAACTTTTTTTTTCAGTCCAGTATCCATCTTGTCTCCATTGATAACAGAATGTCTACATAAACTATGCATGAATTTTCAGTATTCTGAATTTCATTTTATCTACGTTCCACAGAATGTACTTTTTATGTAGACATATGATGTATCTCGCATATAATTATCAGGTGAAAGCGATTAGCTTCAAAAGATACCTATCGCAAAAAAAAAATTCACATATACAGAGTGTAGAATGTATATTTAACTGTGTTGAAAATGCTTTACAGTACAGAGAGTTTGTCTATAGCTTTTAGTCAGGAGAGAAGAGCAGCCTTATGGAAATTACTTTGTTGTGTACCCTGAACACACAGATTTTAAACATTTAGAATCTGACTTTCTCAATTTCTAACTCCTATTTTTAATCTGCAGAAAGGAGTAGACTATGCTGTACTATAATCATTACATACTGAATTTGAATATAAGCAGTCTAATAGTCTGATAGATGCATTGTACACTCACAGACCAATGAATTGTGTTTTTTTTTAACAGAAAAGGCAGAATTTCTCATTTTGTAAAATCTCTCCCTACAAAGTCTCTATAGATTATTTTAAATTTATAAACAAATCACAATAATCCTGTTCTGCAATAGCTAAATACCCAGCTAAATGAATGCAATTTTTAGCAGCTTTTAAAAACTGACGTACTAAACAAGGGCTATGAGCAACACTGGTTAAGCAAAGGCAGCCATATTGAAATTCCCTCCCAAGAGGTCTACCTTGTGTTTGAATTTATTTGAGTTCTTGTTTTCCTTCTTGTTGAGATCGATGAAGTAATGCGTGATACGCTCCTTGGCTTTGGAGTCCATGTCCCAGGATATCTTGAAGGAGTCACACGTGATATTGTTTATTTTGATATTCTGTGGAACAGGAAGCTCTTCCATCTCTGCAATCCCACTATCCTGGGATTTATTTCCTGTGGGAGAAAGAAACCAAACGGTCATATATCACCTCTGTACAACAGAGTGCCTTCGAACGCAGATTTAACTCTTGCAATCAAGGTCAGTGAAACAGTCAGAGGAAAAAATCCATTTACATCAGCCACCAGCAGCTTGATTCTCACTTGGTGCAGAACAGACAGTTTGAATTGTTATTACCATAGCAACATTGGTCCCAATCAGTTATTTATAATATTCCAGAATTTCTTTTTGTAATTCTTGAACAATTCTACCCATATTGTGTAGGTTCCTTCCTGCAGTCCAAAGACTTGCAGTTAGGCTAACTAGTTGTAATGTGTATGAGTGTGTGCCCCGTAATGCCCAAGATGTGCCCAGCCTTGTGTCCTATGCTGCCCGGAATGGTCTCGAGGGAATCTCACACCCCTGATCAGGAAAAATGGTTAGAACATTCCACATCTAAAGACATGTTTCTGAGGAGCCAACGACAAAAGTGCCATTAGGATTAGCAGTGAGACAGTATGGAATAACCATACAAGCATCACGTTCAACGCTTCCAAGAGGCATTCAGTTTATAAATCAGCACCAGTCATTTACACTTCGTAGCTACATACAGCAGAGTCTCTCTTTTTTTAGATCAGTCTCTGACCATGGTCTCAAAATTACATGAAAAACAGCTAACACATGGGGACATGCTTGGCATTTGAACGACGCATACTAGTGTTCAGTCCAAACGGAGTAAGTAATCTTAAGACAATGCTCAATAAACAAAGAGTGGTGAAATTATTCATACCACGGACTCCTTAAGCTAGACGAGAAAAGCACACACTAGCTAAGCCAGCAGGGATCCACACTCTGGTGTTCCTATTAATATAAAACATATATCTGTCTTAGCCTGGAAGCAATAAGACAAATAATGTTATTAAAAACATTATTACCGAGTTATTCATTTTCCTGTACCTTCTGTCAGCAACTTGGGAATAGCATATTCCTGGTGTATGTAGCAGTTCTGGTGGTTTAAGATAAGATAAGCTTTATTGATCCAAGGGGAAATTCTTGTGCATACAGCAGCAAGGCATGGAAAAGTGCAGATACATCACCTGGTTTGGCAAAATTTCTGTTCTGCAGTTTCCTGAATGACGGAGATTTATGATACTATTTACACTGGTAAACAGAAATTTAATGCTGCTGCCTTTACACCAAACGGGGACATTTTCTTTTTTAAATCTCAATTCACAACTATCTTGTTTGCTGATTGAAAGCACTAAAGAAACTCAGTAATCAAGGGAGGATAATTAGCTTGATGAGACAGGCAATTGGGGGGAAGAGAATACCCGCTAAATGGGAACTGTTTTCCAAACCATCGCATATGACATTAAATAAAACGCATCTCAGACAAGATGAAGGGAAGGTTTTGCTCATTGCGGATGTTAGAAGAGGTTCTTTGGAATATTGTGGCCAAAACGGTAGTTAAAAAACTGTGAAAAAGTAGATTCCTTCTTTCTGGGCTTGTACCTATGGCTGATTCCCTCTACTTACTTTTATCTTACCAAATGGCCACTGAGACTGAATTATAGCATAACTTATACTTATATATATATATATATATATATATATATATAGAGCAGCTGAAATTAAGGGTCTTGCTCAAGGGTCCAATGGTGGCATCACTCTGACAGAAACGGGATTTGAACCTATGACCTTCCAATCACGGGAAACTTAACCCATGGAGCGACAGACCACCCCAATAACTATGGAAGAAAGGAAGGAGGACTACAAAGACTCGCCCACACCTGACACCGCTCAGGGCTTTTAATTAATTTTACAGATATAGAAAATGGCGAAATCCTTATTGATTTGCTTTCCATCCAAAGGTTTAAGCAATTTATAACATATTATACAAAAATGGTAAGTAATTACATTGAAGTAAAGCCCGTTTAAGAAAAAAATCAATATTAAATATACAACATACAGTACAAATTCAAACAAATGCTTCTCTTCCTGCTTCTGGGAAATAAATGTTCCTGGATGTACAAACATTCTGGAAGTACTAAGTTTCATTTGTGAAGCACAGTCAAAATACCCACCATGTTATGCCTCATGATGCATTTTCCCTTATGCAGGCATCCAGTAAGCTTGACTAAGGGCAATACCTTCACATAGGTCAGTGCTGTCTGGTAATAAAACTGTCCACACTTTGTTTTATTCAGCAACTTACTATTAAATGTACCATTTACAATTAGATATTTCAGTTAGCTGTTTTACAGTTCGTAATAAGTAAATATTTATTTACGAGTTTATCAGCATGCGGGGTTTATTAAAAAAAAAGTTTTATTATTAATCACTTCTCATAAAAGTATTCCATCACATTATGGACAGTCACGTGCAAGATCACGTTAATATATTTAGTACTAAGTACTAAGAGGTTGTGGTGGAGAAAATCATACACTGGCTCTCGCTCGTGACCAGGGAACATAGGTGATTGTTTTCAAGAGACAAATCCAGTAAGTTACACAGGCATGGAATTCAGGATTGCCAACTGGCGTGGCACGCGATCGTGCTCATGCAACAAATCTTATGCTATACCTATATTACTCAATTATAAACCTAAAACTAGCTACATCAAATGTGTTGCAGCAGTTTAAAAACCCTACAGACTATTTACAAGTTAATAAAACTGTCAAATACATGTAAACGTGTGTGCAGACTAATCTTGAATTGAAAATCTCACTCCGGCTAAGTGACCAAAGTCTGAAACCCTGAGAATAGCAGACATACGGCATCACATCTACACCACGCTAATGGAACAGTACCTCGCACCTAAAGCGCAGGAGTCCTCCAAATGCACATCATGGCAGAGTACTTCAGTCTTCTGAGCGCAGACATATGCTTTCCATTGTCCTGGACATGCAGGGAACTGCCACACGCTGCGAGCGTTTGCTGAGTAAAAGCATTTCTGGCAGTTTTGCACTGATACTGAGCTGTAAAAATGGCTAACTTCTCCAGTCTTCATGCTTTTTTCCTTCCCGTAAAGCAGACACTACCTTGTCTCCCCCCACCCCTTTTCGAGCATCGGGTGCCTCTTCATAGCGAGAGCCATTTTTGATGTGACAGGCCAAAGCTCATGTGTCTCACATTTTTGTACAAGACACTGCTGACACTAATCCATAGGACTGTGTGCCAGTACGCTCTCCAGTTAATGTAACCTAAACCATGGCCTGTGGAGACACGTGCATCCAAATGTAATGCATCAGTTTATATCACCAGTTTCTGATATTTTATTTAAAGTCCTTTTAAAAGAAGGTTATTTTATGCATTACTGGGCGGCCTGTTTGAGGGGTCGATTTAAGCCAACGTAAGACTTCCTGCTTGAGGCGGCTCGCAGTTCCGGCCAAGCTTTCCCCAGAAGATGAGAACAACAAGTCTACAGCAACGATAAAGGCTTCTTACAGCCTGCTAATTCCATGTTGTCTCTCCGCTTCAACACCAGCGCGCAGCACACTTCCGAATGCGAAGCAGAACAATAACCCGCACCCTCATTTGAGTTAAGCACGCATCCCCCGCTGCCATCAGCCCTGAATGGGTGAAAAGCCGCTTCTTTGCAAGGCTCCCGCTTTTTAAAGGGAAGCCTTGGAAAAAGGTAGAATGAACAGTTTCCATAGTAATGCGGTATAATGAAGTTATCCATTAACAACGTCTCGCTAAAGTCAACATCTACGAGACGATATTAGCGATTCTGTACGAGCATGCACTTAGCTGAAAAGGGAAAGGTTTTCCTCACTTGCTTGCGTATAATCTTAAAAAAATAAATACAAAGGAAAAATATAAATCTATTTAGAAATTACAAATACTGAATGGATCCTAGAAGAAAGTGTCTTATTTATAAAGGCCATTAATACTGCAACACGATTGTTCTCTATTAAGAATGATGCCTTTGTATTCGCACACAGTACACAATGCTTTCTTGCTTTCCTTGTGCTTTTTACACAAATTTTCATGCTGGTGACTGACACAAAACAAGGGTTTTAATAATTACATCGCTATTAAAGTGGTTTATGCATCTGGTTAATTATGCAAGTTGCTTACAGTTTCACAAGAAGAGGTTTGACTAATACATAGTGCCACTCCTACGCAAAGAAAATAAAGAGCAGTCATTCAAACGCCAGTGCATTATCTAACCACAATGTTATGTGGACAGTACTCTGTTTTGTGTGTTTGGTGGATGAAGTCGGAGAAGTTTCACATTGGTCCGTATCTGCAAAACAAAACAGGTCCATGTTGGACACTTACACTCAGAGCACTTGTTCACAGACAGTCCTGTGGCAGGAGATTTCATCTATATAAAATTGGCTCATTGAATCGGATATAACACAAAGAGAATGAGAGAGATATTAGCCACCTTTAACTGCATGGCGGAGGAAAAATAAACAGACTCCCAGAATAAATCAGTTACTGTTGACTAACAGGCACTGCAGTGACAAATTCATAAGTGAGTAACCAACACGTGTGATCTCTAATAGAGCAAGACATACCGAGATGTGAGCCAAACACTGCATCGCACCCTTGCGCCAAGATGCGAATCCAGATATGGAAACATGAAGCTAGAATATATCACATACAGTTTTCACATACGTAGACATTGGCTCAGATTAAACAGCATCCTTCATTTCTGCAGGATTATTATGTTGCCGGATATGCTTGAATATGCAGTATGCACTTACAGTTTGTTAAAGCTCTGTCTATTATTAGTACTACTCAATATAGCTTCTGAGATCAATGGGATCAAGTTGGACTGTAATCATACACCCTGATTTATATCACACACACACACACACACACACAGTCCCCAGGTTAAGAACGTCCAACGTTACAGACAACTCATACTTACAAATTGACTGGCATAAAGCCTGTTGCCTGAAAAATTTTGACCTTAATAAAATGGTTCGTAATAACGAATGCATGCACTACATTGTGACACCCATGAAAACACTGCGCGGCTTCAGCGATTTGTCAGCTCGAGGTACAGTACAGTATAGTATGTAGCTGCTTTTTAAAAAATTATTGTGGGCCTATTATTAATTATTATTATTATTATTATGTGCTGTATTATTATTGTTCCGACTTACCTACAAATCTACTTATGCTTACTGATGTCTGTAAATTACCCAGAGAGTATGAATGTGTGTTTGTGTCCTGCAATGGACAAGCATCCCATCCACGGTGTACCCTGACAATCTGGGATAGGCTCCAGCCCCCCCCCCCCGCCTCCAGCTCAGGAAGTCTCACAAGGGTGATGTGATGACCTTGATTTGAATACTGAATTTCATCACTATTACAAATATTTCAAGTGACTTTTCACGTCAGAAATCAGACATGTGGAGATAAATGAAGAACAGACCTCCAAGGACTAAATCATCTCCTCCTGCTGTTCAGTGTGTTTGTATTAGCAAATACAGCCACCAAGGCACTGGTTACTTCTGCATGGCTCCACTGGGAATGTGAGAATGACAGCAGACCCAGTCGATAGAAGAAACCGCTGAGGGAAAATAGGAAAACATGTTGATCAATCTGTTATAGCCAGTGAGAAAATGCCCCCCCCATGATGCCCGAGTCTCTCAGTGATGTGTCGCCTCTGGTGTCTGAGTAAGCTAAGTGATTCATTTGGAAGCTTCAGGGACTGAATGCGGAACAGCTGTGCTGCTCGCTGAAGCTGTGGATTGTACTGCGTTTAGCGCCCGTCTGCCTGGATGGAAAACAGGATGTGATGCAGGTAGCTTAGTGGTCCGGGGATAGACAGCCAAGGCTTGAAAGCTGCATTTAGATGCCAACAAGGGGGCCCACCATTACGCTCCTAGAAAAGGCACTTCAACTGAATTATACAGTCAACAGTCTATTAATGTGCAAATTGTACTAGCTAGAAAAGTCACTCTGTATATCACCATATGTTAAAATGTATACGAATAACATATACAGCAAAATGTAATAAACCTCTAAAGAAGTTAGAATGGCTGGAAAAAGTCTCACATAATGTTTATGGGTTTATCTTCAGTTACAAGCAAAGAAATGTGAAATTTTTAAAGATAAAATCGATAAAATCACGTTATAATAGAACTATCTATAGGTACATACTGCTGGTAGGCTGCCGAGATATCATACAGCTGGAATAGGGATTTCATATTTAAAGTAAAAACATCCCGTTTGATGACATTTCATTCTTATGTAATCCCTAATCCTAGGTACACTCTGACGCCCTTATGCAATCAGCATTAGAGTGGTGCCGTTTATGTCTACACACACACACCACAACACAGACAGAATTCCAATCGATAAACAAATTGGGTCAGTTAAAGGTTCTCAGCTGCATAATACCGGCTATATTAAAATGTAAATTAACGCTGATGTAGTCAGAAAAGTAATAAATTCTAAAACAAGAAAAACGAAAGAATGAAACGATATGGGGCGCACCGTGAGACTCCATGTCTCTCATTGAGGCTCTTATTTCGCCTGTTTTGATTAAATCGAGGCGAGTATAAATTGATTACAGTTTGCACTGGCTTCACGCAAAGTTTTGTACACTCTGCATCTGACGTTAACAAATGAAAGTGTTTACGAGGCAGCCTAACTAACAGAGCCAGCCGCGGAGTGCCGGCTCGTCGTGGCTTTCACACCTCAGCGGTCCTCCGCGGTTTGGTGCACCGGAGAAGCGGTGCCTCCCTCCCCGCCTTAATTAATCTGCAGGGCCGGTCGAATTAAAACGCATCAGCAGTGCAGGAAGCAGATAGCAGACAAGGCTAAAGCCTTGGCGTGTGGGCCGACGGAGTAAAGACCACACGCAATAAGAAAAAAGAATAAAAAAAAAAAAAACATTTTAAATGACGGCAATGACAGTGACAGGAATTGATATGCAATTAGACGGTTTTGGCATATGAAAATGTGTTTTACGAATCACTGGCTGAAGCTACACGGACATAGATGGTTCACATGCTTTTTGATAGCTAATTATTATCTTTTTAACGAAAGTGGTGATATTTAATTGCCACACATCCTACATATAATGTTTTTTAGTATAAACACACATCGGATCACGCAAGATTTTCTTTTTGGGTCCTGGCCCAAAGAAAATAAATATGCGCCGCTTTAAGGAACAAAACCACGGATCAGTGAATAGAAATTCGCATTTCAAAAAGCGCTGGAACACGGAGCAAGAACGTTTGTCCTCGCAGAACAAAAAGTCAGTCGGTGCGTCGGATTCCTCGCAAGCGTTCGATCGCGGGAATGCTCTCAGAAAAACCTCCGCCATCGCACGCACCGCGGGCATGAATGTGAGCTAATTAGCAGGCTCGGGAAGGCGGGAGAAGGCGCCGAAACCCTAAGCGTGCGATGAAGGAGTCAAGGAGAGGCTCGCGAGAGGCCCGGCGCCGGGTCCCAGGGGCCAGGGCAAACGGGGCCGCGGCTGCCAGTGAGGGGAACGGAAACGAGCTCTCATTATTCACCGGCACATTCTCCATCCACGGGACCCGCTGTCACCCCCCGCCTCCTTCCCGTGGGGCTGCTTTTCCCACCTGCCCGCGAGCTCCTCGCAGTCTAATCACGCGCCGTCAACCGTTTAAACCGAAACTCCCCCTCCCCCCACGTGGGGCCATTTCAAACATCCTTCTGGCTTTCTCTAGACCTTCACACCTCCCCCTCCACCACCTGGATTGTCTTTGCTTTGAATCCACGGCGAACGGTGATGCAAGAGACCCCGGCTGTGAAAGCTTACAGGCAGGGGAGGAGGTGGCGTACTTACCGACCAACGATGCGGAGCTCTCCATAGGGGCTGCGGACAAACACAGTCTTCGGCTAAGGCAAAGTTACATCTGAGAAGCGTGGTGGCAGGATGTGGGCACGCTCAGTGCGCCTCTATATAAATTTGACCCCCACGTATTAATAATCTCCGGTGGAGGGGGAAGGCTGGAGCCGCGCAGTCGGAATGGGCATGCCGGGCCTGAGCGGGTTGTTTACCCGGCAAAGTGCACACGGGGGCAGCTGAGATTGTATCTGCCGGCCTCTCTGCCCACAGTGTCCACACTGCGCCGGTTACAGTTTACAGGAAGGGGTCAAATATGTATCACAAAGAGATTATCTGTTGGTTGCCCGACCTAGAGTCATCGACCATTAACAGGCACAGAAATCCCTCCCCTGCAAATCCCTATAAAAAAAAAATAAATAAAAATCTATAGGCATGATTGTTCTGGATTCCAAAAGCAGTCAGTCACTCATCAGATGTTACATATTACTACAAAAAAAACAGTATGAAAAAGTTAAAAATGCATATAATCATTACCACAAATACTGTTCAAGTATGTTTTTTAAAATAATAGTGTAGTGGTTATTTTTAAACATCAAAATGTAAAAAGCTGTTCCTTAAATTCCTCTTCAGGATTAGGCTATTATAATAAGATATACTTTACTCTGATGACCCCCCCCAGCACCTCACAGCTTCAAAGCTCAGTCATAGCTTTTTTTTTTTCTTCATTCAGAATGTTCCTGAAAGCATGACTACCTTTCTCCATAAAGAATTACACAAAGCGAACTCAGTGTCCCTAAAGAAAACTCCATCACTCATTGACAATGCTGAAAATGACATTAATTAGCATGAGATATGAGACTGACTGCAAGGCTGAATGCATGACTGTGTTAAAAACAGGTACTAACTGAGAATGGCTCACAGCCCAGGTACTATGGTGAACCACTAGTAAGGAAAAAAAAAAACAGAATTTTAAATAATTTTTTTCAGAATGTTCGAATTCACAAATGTGAAATACAAATTGATTAAAGTCAGTAAGTTGTATATTTAAGTCTGAATCTATTGTAAATGTATAGTGATATTACTATTACTGACCTATACCAAGGAAATTTTCCTTATGCATAACCATAAATCCATCCATAGCTGTTGATGCAGAGCAAGTGGACTACTGGAGAAAATGGCTGCTACACTCCCAGGACTCAATTCCCCACAATACCGCTGTACAAATACACCAGACCAATTAGGAGGCCTCTTACATCCACATGCTGCTGGGAATTTACCTAATTCAATCAAAGTCAATAACAATCAAACACAAAGGAGGAAATTTAATTAGCTAAATTCATAAACTAATGAAAATTAATGACCTTAAAATCTTACAAGAACCTGCTAGGAATGATTAAAATTATTTAGAAATAGCTGTTGATGAGTGTTGATGAATGCATGCTCATAAACTGCTTACAAAAATGATTACATGTTTATGTAACATAAATAAATATTTATTTTTTAAGGAGACTAGCAGATGTCCGTGTGTCTCAAAAGATCTGTGTCAAAGTCTCTCTATTTGTAGCATTGAGAAGAACTGTAGGATATGCGATGGAGTGGAGAAGGGAACGGTGACCCCCGTTTGCGATTATCATGGGTGGGACAAAGACAGGGCCAGCACAGTAGCGAGAATAAACCAAAAAAACAGGCTGTTTTCATAATTCTACAAATAAACAGCGATAGGAATGAGAAGAGACACCACGGTTGATTTCATCTGGCTGAGAAGGAGCAACGTACTTTGATTTATACCACTATACATGATTGAAGATCAGGTGGAGTTAATCAATATAAAAAACTGCCCACCCCCGACCCCCCGCTGTCTCCTCCTTCATAGTGCATAAGAAACAAAAACATTTCACCTTTAAGCTCAAACATTAACAGTTAAAAAATCACAGTGGCTACCTGTAGCGGCACCCATTTTCCCCCCAATAATGTTACCACTGTTTACTCAGCACTCTGCAGTTTACACAGCATAATCTTCACCACACAGAAGGCTCTGCTTCCTCCAGGAAAACATTACAATTTTATGGTTATGACTCATTTATTTAAAAAAAATAGACTCTAATGTCACGGACAGTACCGCGATGCGTCAATGGGGGGAGCTGTCTTAGTATATCCGTCACTGCGACGCTGGGACTGTGCTGCACTGCTACGTCACAATGATTCGCACTTCCCGCGGAAATCGACAGTCCCAGCTGCCACAGTCCAGGCTACCCAATTTTTCAGCTTTTCCACATTTGATGGCGTGAGTCCAACAGGGAATAACAAAACCATGCCCTTGACAATGAGGCCAAACAGCACGTTTAATACGTTTGCATTACAGAATTTAATAAACCTGCTCTGCTACAATACAGCCATTTAATTATCTGGTTTGTTTGTAAGTGACTTAGAAATAATCATTGAATAATCTTACTTTTTACTCTGTACAGAGACATGATTACATACATATTGTATACATATGTGTTGCAATGCTGTAGGTGACTTGGCTAAATGATAATAATCAAATATATTTTACAATGTAAAATTAAATGAGAACCACCAGATCTAGGTCTAGTTTTAGTTTTATCGAACTAGTCTAGTTAGATGTTTAGTACCTCTATCTTCTAAACTGGGACAAGTGCTATAAACAACAAATATCAGTCCTGCTTATTAAATTGCTGACATTTCCACCATAATTAATACTGTTAGCCAATTACAAGTTACTGTTAAAAACCCCAATTGTAAAATGCCAAATTTTACAAAGACAGAGGAGGAAATCTCTGAGGGTAAGAGCAGAATAGGATTAGCTCTACCTGAGACTTGTTCAGCTGAGCACAACTCTGTGAATATCGCTGCACTTCCCATGGTCTTCATCAGCTGTGATTAAGTGAACGTCTTGTAATGAATCCTTTAGATGGCTGGGACTGTGATTACATTTTTAAACACTGCTCCAGCAGTCCCAAGCGTGAAGCTCGATCGTATTAAAATACGCAGCCTTGGCTCGCTGCAGTTTCTGGAATAATCCCTGTAGGCAGGGGAACTTGGGAAAAAATGCAGTTTTGGCCAAGAGGCATTTCTGAGGAGAATGTTCTGAAGGTTTAATTCTAACACTTCTCAAATACTTCTCCTGAAGAGGACCCTTGGATGATAAACTGTATTAGGAAATACTTATTGTTATAATTTTTCAAGCATTCATGTGATATTACTCAAGAAATACTTAAATTTCTCTCTTACAAAATATTCTGTCAATTCCATCAATCCAATGGTGGAATGTAGTTTTCACTGACTTTAGCCATCCGGTGCACTGCCAGTTCCGGTAACTGTTTTGATGTTGATTCTATATTAACTTCGGTACTAGAAGGTAATATGGATTTAGACAAATGAAAGGGCGATATAAATGTTGATATCAAGAAATCTACATCATTAAACTTCAGGAAAGCTTAACTATAACCTAACTATATAATTAAAGCTTATTGTACTGTTTGTGAATCTACTCTCGATGACATACCAAGTACAGTTTTTTAAAAAAAATTTAATTAATATGAAAAGCCCTGTTTAAAATTTAGCTAGAGGCTACATTACAGCTTTACGCAAGCTGTGATATGAGCATACTTGTCATATTAGATTAATGTTTGCACATTTTTGTCCTTGTTTGTTTGAAGCGTCCTTTAACCGGCTGATAAATTAAATTATTCTAATGAAATCAAGGCGATCATCACAATTACAAATCATAGTTTACTCATTGGCTTTACAGAGTAACCAAATCCAATCTGCTCTAGCAAAAACCTGCAAGGAATAAACATTCCCTTCTTTAGTGGAGGCTACAGCTGTCTGTAGATAGTTTTAATAGTGAATTTCTTATTATGTAACATCTGCAGTACCAAAATATATTTCAACTATGTGTAATACATGCAGATTTACATTTTCAAACGGATTAAAAAGGATCTCATTTTAGTTCTGGCCTACAAAAAAAAAAAAAAAACCCAGCCAAGATGTTTTTATTCTTGGGGTATATACAGCTTTACAAACATCTGTTTGCCAGTTTATGTCAGAACAGTCATGAATGTTTGCCCGATGTCCAGGTGCCGTGCCATCAGTGGTTTCAATGCCAAAGATGGCCTCACAATGTCTGCATCCAAGCTGCCCGCCCCCCACGTAGAATCCATACACATCCTAACCCAGACTAAAAAAAAAGCCCTCCCATGTGTAATTGTGCATTATATAAAATATACAAAAGTTATAGCGTTTCTACATTAAGTATAAGAGCAGTAAAACCCACACAGCCAATATTTACCACAATTTAAGCCAATAAACTAAGAACCCAAAGCGCTAGGAACCAACAAACGATACTTGTCTATTCTTGACACCACTGTCTTAGCATGCTTATATGTGCTCAGTGAACTCCACTGCACTCTTGCTCTCTCTCTGTAGCAACGTCAGCCTACTGATCACACTGTGCATCTCAGGCACTATTCTAGCAGGCATTCAACAGACAATCAAATCCCTTATGGCTTCCTTTTATGGCCAAAGTGACCTGTGACAGAGACTGAGCCTTCATAAGCAGGTGTTCTCTCTTCCCCTGTAATACGGCGTAAATCAGAATCGAAATTCATCAAATTAAAGCACCTCACAATTTAACTGCTTCACACCAATCAATAAGCCATGTGGAAGAAGAAATCAGTCATTTAACACTAACCATTCCTTTCCCTGTTGCAATATTAGCATTTTTTTCAGCATAATTCAAGCTGGATGCACCCACCTAAGAATTATAGCGACCAATTTGAAGTAACATAGCTAGCTGGGTTTTGTCATTTCATTGATCTTTACAGATTGCTAGTGACTACAAAGATCTAATCGAAATCTGGATCAACAAACAAAATTGGCACTTGATTTCATCATTAGTTTAGGGAACCAACATGGATACATGTCTGCAACACACTGAAAAAAAGAAGTCAGAAATGAATGTTTGCTTCCAACTGTTAGCCAACTGAGAACCGATATACCTACTTGGCTGAAAATAAAAGATCAACAAGATTTTTTTTCCAGAGCACTTCTCAGTGGAGAACAAACCGCTACGCAACTGAAAACACAACAAATGAAAAAGACACAGGGGAAAAAGAGCAGTTTGTTTGCTAAGGAATGACAGACAGTGAGTAGCTGAGGACATAGGTGCAGATCCTGTAGGTTCTGGGGGGTTGGGGCACCCATGGTTAGGACTGAATGCCTATGCTGTAAAAGCTTTAATATGACTGGCCATCTTCCATAGGTGCTGGGGCATGGATCTCAATCCGCGTTCTTCTGGAATACATGTTAACTGTATCTGTGTCGAGCTGTATGAATAAGTGTTTTATTAATATTACAAGAGTGGGAGCTTTATTTTAAAAATAATGAATGTTCCGTTTATGTGGTTGTGTGCTGATTCGTGGTGTGTAATGTTGACCAAATCTCTGATCTTCAGACTTTTTACCGTTTATTTTTGGCTGTTAGTGGTTACATTTGTATACGTTAAAATGTATAGGCTGTATTGTGTTTATGCTGTGAGGGGAGAGGTGTGAGTTATTTAGGGCACTCACTAACAGAAAGATGAATAAAGGTGTCTATGACTCAGGACTACAGATGCCTGTAGGTGGCGCTGTGGAGAAGGACCTGGACATGTGCTCTTCACCATGGAGACCAATCCCTTTGAGCATGAAGAGTCTGAAACTACATCAATATTTTGCCTTATGCTGTTCATTTTTTTGTTTTCTAGTGCTCTTTAATTTTTGCTTCTAAGTGATGAAGTTAATTTAGATTCCTGGTTGGATGTGCCCCCTCGAGGATGAAAATCACAAGCATGTGTGGGAGGGTTAAAGCTAAAACAGTGATCCTCTTCCCAGATATCCACATGCAACCTTCTAAAGCCTGTTCTCCGCTCCGTCACGTCTCTCGCACCAAGTCGCCCCGAGAGGCGTATAACGTGTTGCCTGCCGCCCAATGGGCTTTCGGCGCTGGACACCACCGCTTGCTGTTGGATGTTCAGAGCCTGGCAGTCTGCACTGATGACTCAGTCCTCTGGAGCTGGATAATGGATAGCCAACTGCCATGGGCTGGAACGCCATTCAGGCCTCACCGGCTGCATTGCAGCTTGGGGGGAAGTTATCTGCCAACGCGACGAGCACAATGGAAGGATACTTAGTTCAGTCCCACTGATCACTGTATGGAAAACGCATACATGTACAGTTAAAAAAATGCTACAGAAATGAGTCTAACAGCTGCCTCGATCCCAGATAAACCCATGCGCTACTCAAACAGAGCCTGCATTAAAATCGAGCAAACTATCTCCCTTCATCCACTGAATCACGAATGTGTAGAAAGAACAAGTGTTATGTAAAACTTCTTAAATTTGACTAACCCCAACTATCTCTCAGGGGCAGCCTATAGTACCAACTAAATGTAAATGCACAGAACAAGAGATCTACCTATTTGCTGGAAGAGAAGGGTGCACTTGCGATAACAGACACACGGTAAATGGTAAATGGATGTTTCGGGAAAGTCCATACTGCTTTGCCCATTAGCAACTGCCAAATAAACATGCTTTCTCCACCATCTTGAGGTAATTGACCTGGAGGACAAAGTCGGCTGTATAGAGACCACTGCACCGTCACCTAAATGTGTCGGTAATCATACTTCACGTACAGCCAGTTTTGCTGCCATCATTTGCATATAATGTAAATTATATGCCTGTTGGAACTTGGAGACAATCTCAGAGAGATAATAGAAAGATTTTCTGAATCAGCAAAGAGCAGGTTAAGAAATGATTCCAAAGAGAATGCAGTTGATCAGTTGACTTGATCTGTTGCTATGTTTGACGTCTGATTATTCAGACATTGCAATCGCATGCTGTATGTGAATGTGCAGTTAATATAATTTCACTGGAGTACTGGTAAAAATTCACGTTATATACAACTGATGTATTATAAAATGGACATGTTATGCATTATATAACAAATCAAAAGAGAAAACAGATTTTGAGCAAATACATAAACTGGGGCTGGCTGGCTCCAATATTTCAGGGAAGACCGGGACCAGATGGGAAAGATGAGAAATAGATGACTGTTCAATACACGCATTAGGAAAATCTTGCTACGGACATGTAACGACGGCCTAGCATTCTCTAAATTGATTTCTGCGAAACTGGGGATTGCATCAAACGTGATTGTCCACTGCAGAAATAACAAATGAAATGGCCTTGAAGACTTTGATCATACAGGGACATCATTTCATGGTTCATCTTCTCATTTCAAAGTTATTTGGTTACTCGAATAATTTGTTAACTTATCGTGGATATTCCTTCCATCACATGGATCATTTATAAATTATGCTATTTATTTAAGTTTAAATAGAATTTTAACAATTTGTTTGTTTGTTTAGGTAACCAAATAAAGAAAACAATTGTTATATATGAAAATGTAGCATTTGTCCTTTTCTTTTCCTGATTTGAAGTCCAACACAACTAAGCATACAAATGTCTGTGCTCTTTTTCTGAGCTTTCCCGGGAATTAGAAGGCAAGTCAGTCCTCTGGGAGGTGTTCGTTCCCAGGAACTGGCTTTATCATCAAGCCTGGAAGGACAGAAGTGTGATTAGCATGGCCGGTCCAGCTCCTGAATCCTGAATCCGCAGGCACGCACGGGGCATCTGCTCAGAAGAAACGTGTCCTGTGTTGAGTCTCACATTTTTCCTTTGAGTCATAATAATGAATTGAACCCCTTATTTTTTCTTGAATTTCTTTTTTTTGGGGGGGGGGGCGGTGGGTGGTGGCTGTATACAATTTGTAAATTGAGGGTCCGTGTTAAATCGCTCCTTTCATCCACACTCCCAGAGCTGCCTTGCAGTGGCTCTGACAGATGGTGAGCTGGACGCCTCACACAAACCCAGCACAGCTGGACAGAGGACTCAAAACTGCACATTCATCCCAGTGGCCCAAGCGTCACTTCGAAGAACACAGCGCCTGCACGGCAGAAAAGGGGTCAGCCTTCCGACCCATCACCGCCCCCCAAACCACCCATGCCTACTGTCGGGGGTTTTGATTTAACTCGTCATCTCTGTGCCAACAGGCAGAGATTGTAAGCGTCCCAAATGAATATTAGGGACAGGGAGGCGGAAGCAGACGTTTGTGAGTGACGAAATGAAAAACAAATATGTTCCTTTGTCTCTCACAAATCTTCCATATTTTAAGGGAATAGTGAGTCAAGTAGTTGACAGTGATAAAAACAGGAGACCCTTTTGCCTTTGATTTGACAAGACTGTGGGTGCGAATAAAGTCACCGCTGTGACTAAAGAACATTTCAAGTGACTCACACTTATGTTTCAGTCTGTTTTTTGTAGTCAGGAGAACACAAGTGACATGACATGAATAAAAACATCACCCCTAGTGTTGCTAATTGTTTATCCTCTATTTAATATAAAATACTGCCTTTCATTTAATTTATTCAGTAGCTTGTCAAATTTAATTGAAAGATAAAACTTTGCTGTAAATTCTCTAATAAACTCCTTGTTTGAGGAAGTCGTGTCATAACCCACGCATAACCCAGGCACTGACATCATCACAGATTGACAGGAAATGAATGATTACAATTGACATGGAATCTGATGAACAGAAATAACTTGAATATTTGTGCTCTTAAAATATACAGTATAACTTATATTGCTGCAAAGTACTACCCAGAATTTTGGCTTCCTTGCCAAGCCCCTGTGCTCGCCTTTAAAATGTCTCCAAAACAATCCAGCCAAAGAACCATAATGTGGAAATAAACAAAAATTGAACACTTTTGGACGTTTTGAACAGATTCCAAGTTGTGCATCTGTCACACGCAAAATGCAGAAAGTCTCCTTGAAAGAGGATTCGCTGTGAAGCACACAGACAGCGACGAGGTCGACTGGGTTCTCCTAAACAGTGCATCACCATAATGCCCCCCCCCCCCAAACAATGACGCAAACAAGGAAATCTATTTGAATTATTAGAGGTTAACGTTGAACGGGCCGCTGGTCATGTTCTTGTGCTGGGTGTACGTTACTTCATGCCCTATGCCTCCTTGGATCAGCTCCAGGCTGACTGTGATCCTGTGCTAGATAAGCAGTTATTAAAAATGGGTACAAGGAGAAACGGATGAGTCAAACACAAAATGCCACTTATTTGACCACTGAAGATCTCTCAGCTCCTCAGACAGTTTATAAAAGCTAGTTCAGGCAAATACTGCAGCTGCCATACGTTTTATTCTAAATCTAATAATAAAAGCTGTGGGCTGTGTAAATAAAACTGGAAGGACACCTAAGTTTACGGGAGGACAGAGATTTTCATGCTGTATGATGGGCAACGCTGTACACTAAACTTATTGTGCATCTTCATGCATCTCGTTTGCATGAGTAGCTGTACAAACAGGCTTCTAGCAATAACTTGTGTTTTAAAAGCATTTATTTGTATGTGCGAACACAATGTGATTCTGTGTAAAAAGCATCAATTAAAAATGCACTTATTTAAATTTGCATTCAGCCACCATCTCCCTTTGACTTTGTTTAGGTCACCATATGGACTGGATTCCATAATTATATTAACTATGTTTTTATATCACCTTTTACCTAGTCTCAGCCATCAGCAGAATACCTTCCAAACTCAACATATGCTGACAACCAATACAACTGTTAAACTGTTAAAAGTAAGATGCTGCAGGAGTGAGAGGGGAGTAACGGTTCTGCAAATACCCCACCCCATCCTAGGCATGGCGTTTTCTGTTTTGGCTACACACTCGTAGCCATG
The DNA here is from genome assembly GCA_011763525.2 of Mormyrus iriodes. Classification (NCBI taxonomy): domain Eukaryota; kingdom Metazoa; phylum Chordata; class Actinopteri; order Osteoglossiformes; family Mormyridae; genus Mormyrus; species Mormyrus iriodes. The sequence goes on along the minus strand of JAAGVU020000041.1, from coordinate 10,687,398 downwards.
CACATCACGGCTCTGAGAAAACAAGCATGAGACTCTGTGGGCCTGAGGAGCGGAACAATCTGTCCTTTTTGCCCCACCCCCACCCACACACACACACACACACACACACACAAAACACAAGACCTGATTACTGACAGCACAAAAGGGTGTGGATTGTAGGTACACACCTTCCATTGATGGCTGCAGCAATCTCCAGGGACAACCCAAAGGCATGCTTATTGTCATGCTTTGCAAGAAACTGTTTCACAGACACAAATGCAATTTTTGGCCATTTAAACCATTTTAATGGCTTATTAAAGAAACTGATGGATATTAAAGATTACTTTCTGAAGAAGTGCAATGTTTAGGGGACTAAAAGCACAAGATGCACAAATAGCAAGTTCTGTTTTCTATTCCACATATATCGATTTCTTAAATGAAAACTGATATAACCTTTATCAATGCAAAATAGCTACATATGTCCAAGTTTTTCCTTTAACTATTGCCAGTCTAGCACAGTGGCTGCACTTAAGACTGAAATTTAAACAGAATTAGATTCAACTCGACAACACTGGCCGACGTTATTAAGCGAACAAAAGCGATTTTTTCAGTAAAATGGGTTTCTGTGAAAATATTTAAATCCGCTAAGTCATCAGCAAAAAAATAAAGAAAGCAAGAACCTCTGTTTTACAAAGTGATTACCTGGTTTAACGCATACTGATAATCTTTATTTTATTCATGGACGCCATAAAAAAATAGTACGCCAACTCTTTTAATCAATTAAATTTTATAAGACGGTTCAACAAAGGCAGTGCCCGTAAGCACCCCTAGAGTCATGTCTGTGTCCATGGTGCTGAACATAAAATACCAGTAACTGATGCTTAAAAAGTGATGATGAATTTTAAAACGCATGACTCTCATGAGAACACATTTCGTTTTCATCATCTAAACCAAAAAGCGATTATGTTAATTATTCACATTAAATCCGAAATTAAATCAATTCCATAAGTATTTTTCTGATCATGCACCACTAGTCGTTTCAGAAAAAAAAACCCGTTCGCGAATAACATAAATATATATTGTATTAATTTTTTTCCAAAAGAGGCAAAAACGGGTATTTTTTCCATAACTAAGTAAATCTTTTTTCATCCTTTCGCCCAGTGAAAAGAATACGAGGCACTTGCAGATGTCCGTAACCCAGGGACGGTGCACCGTCCTGATGAATGACCGACGCGGATCTGACGGCACCGTGGCCCCGGCGTGGGGCTGGAGACCCTACCTTCCCTGTCGCAGAGCTGAATGGCTTCCAGGCTCAGGTTCTTGATCATGTCCTCGCACGGGCTCGTGGGGCTGCTCGCGCTGTGTCCCGTGCGCGGAACCTCCATTTTCCCAGCCTCGCGCTTGTCTCCGTAACGCCGAATGGGATCTTGAGCGCGTGCCGCCGGATGAGGCGTCACCTTGAACGGGTGCTCCGCTCTGTGGGGCTTTTTTATTCCTCCTCTCCTCTTTTTTTTTTATAAACCGGGTGTCTGTCAGTGGTGCGGTCGGGGTGGCAGAGTCAGCTGCTCGTCACGGGCGCACAGCACTCTGCCGATTTGCCTACGCGACGGGAGAGGCAGAGTGAAAACGTGCGGCAGCCGAATCGCTTTCAGCTGAAAGCAATGCAGGGCGGACGGCTCCTTCTTCTTTTTTATTGGGCGTTTATATATTAATGAGTACCAGTCTCTGAGGCGAGCCACAAGTGTCCGTAGTGCCGCGCGATAATGAACCAGCATGGTTAATGGATTATCAGCGAATAAACAGTGAATTAAACGAATTGTTATGTAACGAGATTACTCGGCCTATTTCATTATCAATTTAACGCCAGTGCGTCTCCCGTTCATTTTTTGCTGGTTCTTTTGATTCCGTTCCTCGAATCCATCGTAAATCTCAGACGCGGTATTCTTTAAAATTTAGCGTGGCGGTAACAGCAGACACTGCCCTGGGTACTAAGGGCGTGCATTGTTCATTGTGGGTGATATCTCCTTTTATTGTGCATTTTATACACTATAAGTACCCCCCCAACCCTTGTATAATGATTTTATTATTATTTTAGATATTTTTTCGAGCAGCGATACAATCTCAAAACACAGTTTTAATCATTTAAATAGTTTATTTTCACAGACTCACACAAAGGTCTGAGGTGGTTGTATAACTCCAGCCTGTTTTCACCTGTTTCCTGTTGTTCTCTTCTGACTCCACCCATTTCCACATGTTGGAAGAATCCAGGAAAAAAAACAATACAATACTTAGGCTTCATAAATACACCTGCTGGTCAGAATACTGCAAAAGGCCAGTGGTTTGTACCAATACATCTGGGTCAGTTTCAAGTTGCATAAATGACTCACAGCCAATTAGTTCTGCCAATATGGTAATGCATGCTCTGATCTTCTGGAGAAACATCTTCTGATAAAATCTTGTTTTAAAAATAATTCAGAATCTTTTTTCTTTGCTCTCTAAGTCCATTCAGTAAGAGCAATGTTTCTGAAATAATAACTGGTATGACCTTTATGTCGCGTTTTAAAATTTTATGCAAACATTAATTGCATGCTTTTGTGATGCATGTCTTTGGAAATACATTCAACAGAAATGGTGTCATGGAATCAAAGAAAGATTGTGAATATTTAGAGTGCCTTACAATTATTCATTTATTTATCAATACTACATAAGAAATTTACAATTTATACATCTTAAAATATTTTTCCAGTAATATTACAAATCAAGGTATTCAAGGCATTCATGTAGAAACACAGTGTTCCACTGACAAGTCATACATACCTAATACTTACCTAAAACATACCTATTAGGTACAAGTCTGTATTTCAGAGCCAGCTGAATAGGTTTCTTCCTATTGTTACATCCATAACTATGTATTGTACTGGAAATAGGATGTCTTCTTTAGCTGTGTTCACCGATGTTCTGGAAAATGAGGTGGGTTCCTTGCAGCCACAGTCCATTCAGAGCTTTTGTTCAAGCCTGCAACTGAACGTTTTATATTCCCCAAGTCATTCTCGGAATGGCACTGCCCAGAGATTTTTGGGAATGTTATTAAATCACCTTATTTATTGTGAGGCCACGTTGATAGACAGAACCTTTGTTATCTATATTACCCGTAAAGTTAATTTACAATATCAGTCCGGAATGTACTCCACCATATTCTATTTGCTTCCCAGGAACACAATAACCTAAATAATAATAATAAGTGATTAAATAAAATGGATGGGTGGATCAGATAAATAAGGCTTTTTCTCTTTTATTTGGTTTGAAGAGATCCACAGAATTGAAAAGTGCTTAAGTGCCATTTTTCACTGCATATGAAGCAGAGGCTTGGGAGCTGAAAACCTCAAAGGGTAGAAAGGTGTATCATGCATATTTGAGACAAAAACACACTGGCATTTGTTTTGGCGTTCCTCTATCACACAACATTTTCTTAGCCCACAAAAGCTTCTCCTTGGGCTCGGTGCTGTTCACTGAGACTTCAGGTGATGCAAATCTGCATTCCCAGTTGTGTCAAAGTACAGAACAATCTTTCAGAGTATTATATAAATACAAAAATATTCAACAGCAGAGTCAGTTATGAAGTTTCTGTTTTCTGAACTACATCACCGTATATTAAGTAATTCATGTATTAATTGCTTCCTGAATAAAAACATTGTTTATCTTCATGCTATGTTAAAAAACATACAAGATTCTCTTGCTTGGAAATGTCCAAACCTTTGGTTTTTTTATGGTTTCCCAGCATAGACCGCCCGGTGCATTCAGTAGCACAAACAAAACGCTGAAAGGCCTGGCCATTTGCATTGCTTTGTCTGTTCTGTCTCCCGCTTTGGACCATCTGGTCCTGATCTCAAAGACCCTCAATGATACCACAGGCAGACACTGGCATGGTGACAGTATCCGGAGATGATCCAGCCCTTCATCCTGATCTAATCTTCTACATTCAACTTCTTCCAGATATCCACAGAAAACAGGACTACACAACCATGGTCCTCAAACCTCAACCACTAGGATTGAGTGTGATTAATAAATATTGATATGCACCTTAGGAATGCAGCATATGATTTATGAATTTACAGAATATACTTGAGAACAATTCTGAATTCATATTTCATTTGGTTTTGATTTTTCACTTTTTATTCACCATGGAAAAAACACATCCAAAGTCATTTTTGCACATTTTTTGGGAATATATACTGTATCAACTGAAATTTTACTTATAAAATCTTGGTGACTAAAGTGTAGCATTTCTACATGGGATAATATCAACATTTCAAAACAAATTTTATAACCAGTGATGTTTTTTGTTTTCTTTTTTTGTTAAAAACATCTACATAAATGTTAATCAGAGAGAATAATGTTTATCTTTCGAGCCAAATTATCATCACGAAAATGACACTTGCCCATTTTCCTATTTTATTTATCATCTGCTTGTATTATCTGACTCTCTTAGCGCACTATTCTTTCTACCATCAGTCTTTCAATTGGTTATCTGGGTTGGGTTACAATGGGACTGGAAGCTATTCCAGCACATAAGATAGGTAAAGACCTCTGAAAAACACCAGTCTATCACAGGGCGCACAGTATGGGAAATTTAGACACATCAATTTGCCAAGATGTATATTTTTGGACTGCAGCAGAACACATTTGCAATGTGGAAACTCCACATACACAATACGACACACAGTGAGGGTGGAAGTCAAACCTTAAGTCTGGAGCGGTGAGGTGACAGTGCTACCACGGCTGAGAAATGCATCATTCATTTTCCCAGAGTGACCTTATGGAATCAGTGTCCAAAGTTGATATCCTTGCGGCCTGGGATGGTGGTAACCAGGTACTTATGGATTTTTAATGTCCCTTTAATATTTACTATCTGTGCACTATAAAGAGAACATCACCTCCACTTAAACCCAATAATTTGCACAATAAAATTCTGCTTGGGATATTTCCAAAATGTACATTGATACCCAGTTGCACATTCACTGATTATGTTGTGCCAGAATCATCATTTTGTATTTTTGTCCAAATCCATCCATCTTCTGTAACCGCTTGTGCTATTCAGGGTCACGGGGGGTCTGGAGCCGATTCCGGAGGCTATGGACGCAAGGCAGGGAAAAACCCAGGATGGGGCGATTTAGGGATTTGTCTAAATATAAAAAATGTCATGCTTTCAGGTTTTCACTTCATGATGGCTACAAATCAAGACACACCATTCATGTATAAAAGGCCACATTAGTCAGGCATGGATTCCAGTGTTTTCTCCCTATTAATACACCATCTGAGATTTTTTTTGGGTCTATATATATTTGAAACATGCTATTCCTTAAGCTTGGGGAGGCATTTGAATTGTGTATCATTTGCCTTGAAACACAATATTTTATTGAGCAAGAATACCAAGTTCATTCAGAGTTCATTCATACGACTGATGATGATGATACATATAAAATATAATATATATATATATATATATATATATATGACATTAATCATTAAAACTGGCCAGGTTTGACATAAATAGAATTCCATATTTGACCACAGTTTAATTACATATAATGGAATATGTTAGTGTAACTTGTGCACTGAATGGATACAGTATCTTCGTTAAATGTTGATATATGATAAATTGATATAATTGGTGCATCGCACATTATTTTATGGAAAATGTCCATATAGTCAGTGTCATTTGCACTGTCACTGGAGAGGCTGCTGTTCAGATGAAAAGTGTGGAGTCATGGGCCACTTTAGGAAGCCCCGCCCCCCCGGGATGAGACCTCCAGCCAAATCCCTCTGAGACTAATGACGCCGCACAGCAGGCTGGCCTGTCTGCTGCTTTTCCATCTCGCTGCCGTCTACTGCATGACTCTCCCTCCTCCCAACCCCCCCCATGGCTCCCTCTACTGCTTCAATTTAGTGTGCACGTGATTGCATCCTAATGTGCTCCACTGGTAATCTTCTCATATCAGTATCCTCTTCCTTCACTATGGCTTCCCGGCTCCAGTTTGAACTGAAAGCGGCAGATGGCTGTAGGTTTGCTGGGAAAGAAAAAAAAAACACCACCACAGGAAAAAAAAAGCAATCTGTTGCAAAACAACCAGCGTGAACAGATTTCTAAGCAAGCCTCACACCGTAACTGCCAAAGAGGTACGGGGTCTTTGTGAGGAAATACATGCGATGCGATCATGCCATTTAGATCACTGACAGCCTCATGCTGAACTGCTGCGACACAGCTCGGGCTGTCACGTGTGTGTGTGTGCGTGTGTGTGTCTGTGTGTGTGCCAGACTGCAGCCCCCCCCCCCCCCCATCTCATTTAAGAAGCTGATTAAATGCCCGTCCCTCATGCTAATCTGCCTGCCCGGGCAGCTGCCGGCAAGGGGTGTGGTGCAGCCCACGCTATCCTTCCCGACTCCCTGGGCCAACCAGACACGGCTACCATTTTCTCCCTGAGTACCCAGGTCCTTCTAGAGCCTTTTCACAGATTTCAAGAACAAAACTGCATTTGTTTGATGGAAATCCAAAGAGGCCACTCCCACTGATTTCACAACCGGTGCTGTTTAATGATTCTAAGTTGCGCGAGACAGATATAGGAGCTCGCTTTTGAATTAAAACAAGCCTTGCTTTTTAAGCTTAGCAGTTTGGGTATCCCAGGCTTACAAAATAATTCCCACCTATCTAGATGGTGTGTCAATAATTTATTACATAGAAACACATGTTCTTGGAACATAGATCAGATGAAACTCAGATGGTTTCAGTATATTTATACATTCTGGCATTCCTGGTAGACCCCAGAGAGCCTTGGGAGGGGTCCATTTAATAGCAGCAGCCCCGATGTACAGCAATTGTGCTTTTCTTTAACTCCTTCGGCATCAGACTGCAGCTCAATGTGCATGACATTATACAGATCGTGACCTTCTCTGAGCCCGGTGCTGGAAAAAGTCCGGCTATCTGGGCTGCGGAATGCTCAGCAGACAGGCTGGGTTATTGTGTTGCATAACAGACAATTTCACTGTGTTACAGCTTCGTGAAATGATGCCTTGATTACACACTCTCCCAGACATGCCAGATTATCTCCCTAGAAGGACAAGGTTGCGTAAGAATGTCAACCATGAAGGCGGAGGGTACTGATGATACAAGCTGCTGTAAGACTTTGTATTGCTTTGATTAATTCCTTTACAACTTGAGTTTAACAAACGTGTTAATGTTTACATCCTATATGTTTCCAGTAGCCCTTGCTGTTCTATAGATAAGTGCTAAATCCCACAGTACAGCAAAGGTTACTATATCTATCAAAAAACACTTGCACTCCAAAATAACCAAACAGACATATGCTTTTCAGCCGACATTTACAATCTACAATGAAAACAAATTATACATTAATTGCCAATCAAAACAAATAACTACTACTGAGTACTCAGTAAACTAGATGCATTGCAAATGGAAAAATGAATTAAAATGCACCTATTAAATATAGATGTGGGTGTAATATATCAATGACTTGGAGGCCAAACCCACTAGTGAGATAATTCTATGACAAAAGCTTCAATGGGATTATGTATTCATCCCGCCACCGTTTATTTTTACAATGTTAATTCTTTAAGTATTAATGATTTAGATTACAACGTTTTGGTTTACATAAGCACGGTTCCATTATCTTTTTGGCTGGTCATAGGAATTAAACATGTGTAAAAGTTCAGTTTTGCTTGATTTTGATGAGGTAGGCACCAGGTGTCTGATTGATTAGGTTTGACTAGATAGTGAAAGTTCTTCCTCACAGAAGCAGATAGTTCAGGTCCAGAAAATTAAAATGCAGGCCCTGATTTTGTTTCAACCAACCAGTTGAGTATAAAGCATCACAGTCACAGAGTACTCAACTGGTTGGTTGAAGCAAAATCTTGATCTGAATTATCTACCTCTGCTTTCTTATTTGACTAGTTCACTGATTTGGTTCATCTCATTGGACTGGTTGAGGTAGTGTAGTGTTGTTGGCAAGGCTGGATTTATGCATGGACAAACCTGGGCTGTAGCCCAAGGCCCCAAGTTGTAGTGACCCTAAAATGCCCCAGCAATGACTTTCTCTCAGCCCTCTGACCCCCCTCCCCTTAATGTGGCTCTGGTTGTTGGGTTGTATTGTATCTGGAGGTGAATTAGGTCTACTATTAACTTTTAGTATTAGAAAACAAGCTAAATCATAGCAAAGAAGCCCTGCATAGCACCAGTATGGCCTGTTGAATTTGCCCTCCAGTACCACTGTTCGAAATTAGACAAACAATATATTTGCAGGGATATCTAGATGAAAACATCACATTTCAGACAGTAACATTCTGCCACCCAAGAGAGAGCAACTTTTAACTTGAACTTCTTCTCACATGACCCCTGACTCTGCGGTTCAATGAAACGATGCATGATAAAATTCTGCTTATAGAGCCCACATGGCTCACAGCTGATTTTACATTTCCTTGATCAGGAATGATTCATACTTCGCCAGTCACACTGCATATTTGACCAGCGCTCATATTAGCAAAGCAACACAAACATAAACAAATGGAAAATGTGCGCTCTGAGCCCCTGCTTCTCAGCATGATGCCTTGGTACGACACCGTGCTGCTGTAATAGAAGGGCTTGTGAAATTCTGCTTCATGACATGAAAAGATCTCACATAAAACATTTGGAGCTTGGAGTTCATCTGCAAAATAAACAAACTGCCGCTGTCAGAGATGGCATGGTGCCTTTCGTGATGAGGAAAGCCATATTCTCATTAAAGGTGTAATGGGTCCTCTTCTCAGACCATTCTGGAAAAGCGATATCTTAAAAGTGCCCTAAAATGCATTTTCCCCCTAAATTGTTCTCTGTTGTCTACATAGTAGGTATGTGAACTTGGTTTGGTGGAGACATCCAGAAGTGGTTTTACGGGCCCATTTACAATGCTATAATTTGACCGTAGAGTGAAACAGGCCGTTTTCCCTTATTTGGTGGACTCAATAATATGCTCATGAGCTGTGCTCTAATTGGCTGGTTTACAGTGAGGCACTGTGATGGCTCATACAGAACCAACATAGATCAGTACAGGTGAGGTGAAACGGAGCCTTTAGGCATCCAACCGTATATGTTTGAGACTGTATCAGAGGACTGTATCGGACATTGAGGAAGTCACTTGCTTGGAGATTGCAAATGAATGCTTCCGAGTGGTAAAGTTTTGTTATTTAATGTCTTCTGGAACAAAATTCTGGAATTTAGAGCTCTGCTTTCTATTTTATTTATTTATCAATTAATTGATTGATTGATTGATTACTGCAGTATCAATTATATATTTGTTTAGATAATCAAAAGTAGGCTACGGGAAATTCGGAAGCCTCTTGCCAATGTCATTACCACACACTTCGTAATGCTGTTTACTACTCCCCTGCTAAAATAGGGTACGTTTTCCCAAAACCATAGCTGCAAGCGACGCTAGCAACTCGCAGTAGATAGTTAGAACCACGCAACTGAACAGTTCCAACTATTTAAGTTGCTAAAGGGAGCTTTTGGGAAACGTACCCTTGACTTATCTGTTAAAGAGGCACATCAACCATGCCTGTTGACAGTTCGGTTCCCTGGGAAAGGTATGGAAAGGTCCGACATGCCCATCACAGCCTCTAACAGCACACTGCCATTGGCGCTGTTGCCCTGCACGGCGTTCTTCATAATACCTGCAGAACTGTTGGAGTCCGAATGCGCATGTCCGTTGAGCTTGAAAGTGGCCTGGCATATGTTACGTTGGGGGCGTGGTTAAGACTTACGTAACAGTCTAGGAATTTCGAAACGACTCGTTAACGTTCTTCTTTTACATATTCAGGTGTTGTATTTGAAAGAGGGAGCAGTAGCGTTTGAGATTCACGGTTTGTCATTTCCATGCACCGAACACTCCTTTGTCAACTATGCCGAGGTAAAGTCAAATTTTGATTCTATGGCATCTTTACAGGGTTGTCAGCTTTTGGTCAGCTGGCCGGTGTGACATTTTCAATTAGATACAAGTCTGCACACGCATTTACATGTATGCAAGCATGTATGTTTTATTACCTTGTAAATAGTCTGTAGGGTTTGCAAATTACCCAAACGCTTTTGATGTAGCTAATTTTAGGTTTATAATGGAATAATGTGGATTTGCTGTAAGATTTCTTGCGTGAGCGTGAGAATCTGAAAGTGAGAGCTGGCAACCATGAATTTATGGTAGCTAAGAGGACCACAGAAGGAGGTAGTGAGTGTCGTGTAATACCACATGATAGGGTATGAAATATAGTACAAGCTGGCTGATGTACAGAGCCGTTCAACAAGTTACTATAGAAAGTACGAGCTGGCTAATGGACACGGCCGTTTAACAGCTTACCATCGAATGTACGAGCTGGCCAATGAACGGGTTACTACGCAAAGTACGAGCTGGATGACGTACTAAGCTGTTTAACGGGTTTCTGTGGAAAGTAGGAGCTGATTAATGTATAGAGTCGGTTTTCAGGCCACTATAAACTGATCTGTATGTAGAGGCATTTTATATCACAGAATAGAGTGGAGAGTGAGATATACACAACAAGTTATCATGGGAATTTCTGAAACGTCTGGAAAGTTTGTAGGAATTTTTTTGTACCCCGATTCCTTACAGTGGCCAATAATTAAAAAGATAATGTAAAAAAACAGTGATATAAAGAATATACTTTAGCTTTTATCTGGCGCAATAAAAATCGCCAGCGGTTTACATAATCTGTCCAATCACCAGGAGGCTGTATCAAAGCACACCTTAGATGCGGTGTTTTTTCTGAGACGTCAGGGTGACACTAAGAACCTTTGTATCTGAAATCCTTTACTGAATGGACATTCTATTAATAAACTTGAAGGAATACTAAATAATTTATAAGCCTAGACGGAATGCGAGTATAAATATTTAAGGCATGGCACAGTGATGGTGGTCGCGTTTGTGTTTTAGTGCCCCCTAGTGACATGGAAAAAAAAAACAAAAGACAAAAAACAAAGAATTGCATCATCGCCTGTTCACCATTTCCACAAAATGGAAACCCTAACATATATGATCAATCAAAACTTGCTATGGCGCATTTTTACCGGAAAGTTGTTGCAAATCCCATATCAGTAATTCGCACTAGACCAGAGGGAATTTTTTTTAAAGCAAAAAAAAAAATCTAACTGCTGATAGAAAACGGAAAAAAATACTGGTCGATGTCTTTAAAGAAAACAGGTAACGGGGAGTGTGTATACAAGCACAAACCAAAAACTTCTTTGTATAAATAATAGATGAAAAGTTCTTGATTATGACTGACAACATCTTTGAGGGTTTGGGGTGGGTGAATGATCACAGAGAGGTGACCCAATGTCTGGAAGCAGGGCTCTGTGAGCCCAATGCAGATGATCGTATCAGTGCAGCAGATCAATATGTGGTTCCTTTCTTTAGACCTTGCACCAAGCTGAGTCTCTCAGTCCATTTGATGATTTGTTAGCTCAGGGCCAGATAGCCCCAAGTGGGACACAGAAGGGAAAGCAGAAAAATGGACACATATTTTGTTGATAGCTTTATTTTTGTGTAGCCTAGTTAACAAGCACAACAAGGAATAGCCCCAGTGAAATACGGTAGCATAATAAAAAGAAACAAAATATGGTAGCATAATTAAAAAAAAAATACATTTGGGCCAGGTAATATGTAAGGAGAGGCACTGCCAGTAGCTAAAATGACATTCATAAGTTGGTAGGTTGTGTAGCTGCACAGGTTAAGGATCGGTGCCAGTGAATGGGAGGTCAATGAGCCCTTGAACTTTCCTCGCTTGTATACTGCTTAGGAAAAACATCTTCTGAACAAATAAATGCAAATATCAGTGTGACAGAACTCATTGCTCAATACACAAATATCACTATGAATGAAATTCATTTTAGTATCATTATCTAAAGGAGAGAATAAATCGATTGGTTTTTACTTAAATATGCAACAGAAAGTGTCTTAATTCTAGTCAGAAGAGAAATAAGCCCAGACTGATAGATATGTTTAATTGTAAGTAAATTGGATTATTTGCATGCAGATTCTTGAATACAGGCTTTATTGCGATTACTTTGTGCCTTGGGAACATATCAAATAGATAAGGATGAATTTATCATATATTAACTTCTATATGGGCTTTCCAGAACAGACAGAAGCTCCTTTGATTGCTTTGTTAGACAGGAAACTCAGTAAACAAGTAGTTTAGAGCTTGTAGCTAGTCTAGTTCATTGGGCACAAAAAGGGCAAAGAGATATAAAATGTTGACTATACATTGAAACAACATTAGTATTAGATGTATAATGTGTAATAGCCTGGAAAACACCTTGGGAATAATCTGTGATCTTTACCTTCAAAGAATTTGAAAGCCATCATTTTATGTAAGGTATTTATTGTTCTTGAATCTTGGATTCCATATTAGTTCAGCTACTTTAATAAAGGGAAATCTATAGTTACAGTCAGACTGGAAAGTTGGTTTACTTGGCTTTCCAGATAAGATGGAATAGCTCTTATTTGGTAGAGTATATTTATATCTTACATTTACATTTACATTTACATCATTTGGCAGACGCCCTTAGCCAGAGCGACTTACATAAGTGCTTTAAGACTC
>JAAGVU020000041.1:10639834-10674665 GCA_011763525.2 Mormyrus iriodes | reverse complement strand
CCAAGAGATTTGGTATAGAGGGAGAACAAGAGCGGGCCAAGAACCGAGCCCTGAGGGACACCGGTGAAGAGACTACGTGGGGTAGACGTGGATCCTTTCCATGTCACTTGGTATGATCGGCCTTCGAGGTAGGATGCAAGCCATCTTAATCTTCAAGGCGCCCACTTTAATGTCTTAGTACCAGGGGGTTTCTTACAATAAATTAATTCTGTTTCAGAGTTGTCATACCAGACATTGTGGCATTCAGAGTGGCAGCAACTGCATTAGATATTAGTGTCCGTAGCCATTATTTGTAGCCAGGATATATATAATACAATGAAGCTTGGGATCAGCAATCTGAATTCTACAGGAATCTAGTGGCACTCTCCCACAAGGAATTCATACCAAATAGGTTTGAGGTCTGGTGTTTGGACCGGCCATGAAAGGCAGATAACTGTGTCCTCATGTTCCACAAACCATTCATTGACAGCTTGTTTCCTCTGGATTATGAACATTTTCGTCCATCTCCTAGCTCTGGCCAATAGAAAATGTCAGGGGATGCTATTTTGTTTAGAGGACTGAAACAGTCCAGATTTGTCTCAATTTGCCAAGCTGTTTTCAAATGACTCTGTCCTTGTGTTTCTTGAATCATTTATTCACAGCACGTTGTCTGTGAGCTGGATTACAGTCATGGTGGAAGACATCCACCTCCAACTATAAGTATTGTAGAAGCCGAAATGTAAAACCCTAACCGAACTGTTCAATTTATCATTTAGTGGTTTCCTGTTATATGAAAATAATATATAGTTTTTAGATTTTTATCATCTATTGACTATATATATATATATATATATATATATATATATATATATATATATATATATATATTAGGTTATGTATAGATATATACCTTGTTCATATTTGATATTTTAATTTGAAAATGTGATGTCATTGTATAAAATAATTTTATCATCCTTTTTTGTTGTATGTTTTGGTTAACTGGTTAGAGAATGGGTAGGGAAAAGTAATACACTTTTTGGACATTATGCCATTTATATCACAGAACTTTTTAATGTTGTTAAAGAGCATATGACGGCACGAATGAGTTAAAGCTGATTTGTTAGTGTATGAGGGTGTTTTTTGATCTGGTTAAGTGGTTTTTTGAGAAAATAATTAGTCTTGCTAAACATATAACTGTATCCCACAACCAGTCAGGAACATGAGTAACATACTGTATGCCTCTATACCTATTTATTTCTGTTTGCGTATTAACTCGGCGTTCAGAAAGAACATTTCTGTGCTTTTTGCTGTCAGATTCTTCTTCTTTGGTAAGGGGTTGATCATTTAGGATGTTATCATTGGCTCAGTGCAATTTTGAACAGTTTTAAACAAGGCGCCTACCATCTTGGTCTGCTGGGAAGGTACACCAAGGCCCAGAGTCTATTACCAGGAGTCTCATGTGACAAACCCACTTCCCATAGCCTAAGCCATATCAGCTCAAAACTATCTATAAATCAAAAAGGAAGATTACATCTCACCTTCACTTAGCTTTAGATGGCTTTTCTCTCTTTTCAGGCTAATCCTTTGGTAGGTATATCAGGTTCATATTGATCTGGTAGGTCCCATAAAGCTGAACATCATATTCTTGTGAGGAGCATGTGCTTATATGGCCTATAGGTTTTTTTTTTTTTATATGTTTCCCAAATCATATGAGCTGGAGCATGCTGGGAAGCCTTGTATAGGTTCTGGTGATCAAGGAGATGTTCATGTTAGCATCTGTTGCAAGTCCAACATGAAACATAGGTATAAATGATAAAAATGAGCCAGCTGGATGGGATGGTTGCTCTGTAAGCCTCACTGAGGCTCCCTCCAAAATAGCAGTCACAGAAAATGGTATGTCACTTCTCTGAGTCCTGGCTTTCCTGTGCTTTTCTACCAATCACGTCACGTGTTGATACCCCAGCACAATTAATAAAGTTTATTTCCATTGGTTTGAACAGTGTAAGCTAGCAGAGAGAATGGCACATGATTCAGTCAAGACCCACCTATGACTTAATTGAATTAAACAATACTTTACTCTGAGACAGCTCCCTCTGAAGGGATCAGGCTGCTTTTCCCTGCCCTTTGGGTCCACAAATTTACTAATGTATAAAATAAGGACCACCCCCAATCCCCTTATTCACCTACAAATGGAGCTACACCAACAGGTTGATTTATACTGTTGCATTAACTGTCCATCCATCAATTTTCCATAACCACTTACCCAGAACAGGGTCAAGGTGGCCTTAATGTCTGTAGGTATAATTATTACCCTAACATAATAAAACTTCTGGTTAAGACAGTAACACAGCTCATTTATTCATAGGAAAGTTCAACAGTTTAAATGGTTACTGGCAAAATGCTGGCTTCCTTTGCATGAAGACAGGAATAAAAATGTATTCCACACTCAATAAATCAGCTGTTTTTGTTAGACTGAGCCGTTTCATGATGTCAAACGTATTCGACAAAAAAAAGGGAAATACATATTTCAGACTTTCTCGATGCAAAGACCTTTTGCTTCCCAACAATTAGCAGCCATAACCATCCAAATCATGTCCCAGACTTCCCCGGACTCGTTCTAAAGTTTCTACCAAAGCATTCAGCTCAGCGCGTTGACCTTGCAGGCCATGTGGTGTGTTCCAGGTCTCGATGCCTCTAGGCTTGAAAATGTGGCAGTTCTACAAAAACTCAATAGGGGCAGGGGCTCATGAGAGGAAAAATAAAACAGGAAAAATGTGACTTATTGCATTCTTTAAATAATTTTTTTTCAGCCTTCACCACAAGCCACAACGCTGGTCAACGAGCCTCATTTTCAATCTATACAACCCAGGAAAACAGACATATAAGCTTGGAAAATTTGGGGGGGAAAATGCTTGGATGTTTCAGCCTTTATAAAATAAACAAAATGAAAAAACAAAAGAAACTGAAAAAAGTTGTTGTTCAGTATGATTTTGGAGTACATAGTATAAAATACCTAAACAAAAAACAAAAGCTATCCCCCAGTTATCAGTACACATACAAAACATCTGAGAGCCTTCTTATCTGGAAAGGTATTTATTCTTTTTATTTTAGATAGTTTTGGCCAGTAAAGAAAACCAATATCTAATAATCCGTCACACGAACTCAGAACATTTGTGCCCCTATGAATTATTGGGAACCGCTGCTTACCGTTACTGATTGTGAAAAGTATGCATGCCTCTGTCTTTTTTTTCTGTTTTCAGGTTTTTTTTTTAATGAAAATAGATTTTCGTTAAGTATTGTATTTTTGTTTTGGTTTCTAGCGTTTCTACAAGGGTTGTTTGCCAGCCCTCTTACAAGAATGCTTCTTCATGAATTATCATCCATCCATTTATTCATCCATCCATACATTTATTTAGTACATGGTCATGGAGAGGAATGGAACCCATCTCAACACAGGGCACACGGCAGGTGAGCATCCTGGACGGAATGCCACTCCACTGCTAGGCAGACACACAAACACGCAAAAATGGCTAAAATGGTCCATATTTCAAAAGAAGCATCTTACTCAGAACTATTAATACAATTCATTAAATAAATGAAGATAACTATAAAAAATGCAAGTAATATGGAAACGCTAAAATGCATATTGTTCATGCTATGTAACATTCATTTAGAGCTGGATTCCAGTTAATCTAATTTAAGGTTAGAGCCTAAGATGCATTTAAGGGAGGCTGTTCTTTTCTATTTTTTTATCCTAAAATTCAGTAAAATTTAATGATGAAATGCAACCCTTCAAAAACAGTTCCAGTGCATTCCATTGCTGGGGATTAGACAATTTGAGAAACCCAAGATTAGTGGACATGTTGGCTTTGGCTTTGGACTGACATTTCAAGTGATTATTTTGAATAACATGAGTGTTTTCCAAATGCACGAAACTGTCATTTTACCAACACACAAAGTCCCGATGCTTCTACAGAATGATAGTCAAATTAATAAAATTTCACAAGCACAAAACATTTTTTAACCTTAAAAGTAGTTTACATAGTGAAGTTACACTATTTCTAAAAATTTTGGAACATTTCTTGCCACACTAAATAAGACACACATCTTAACATTTACATTTTATATTATAAAAAAAAACAACTCTTAAGTGATCAGTTAAATTCAGTATTTTCAATTTCAGTTTTTACAGAAAGCACTCAAGATCCACCCTCCTGTCCTCTCCTTCCTGAACCAGTGATGGAAAACCATCTTCAGATGATTCCAGTTCGGACTCACAGTGACAAGCGGGTAGAGCAACAATCACAGGGTCAGGTTTGTGATGCAAAACTTTCCTGTAATGGATTGACTTTGTCTCACTATATGAAGGTATATGACTGAGTGGTGTGAAATATTAGCTACATCTAAAATAATACAGATGGTTCGGGGGGAAAGCCGATTCTCGTTTCCCCTTTGTTTGTTAGGTGCAGATATATATTTAAGGAAAAAAAACACTTCCTTTCTAATACAGGTTGTAATAAGCAGTGTGGAGAAGCACAGCACATTTTCAGGAATGAGGCTGCAATATAGAACCAAACCAGTGCATCCTGGGAAGGTAACAGACATGTAAGGGATAGACACAGCAAGACAAGAGAGAGCGGGGTCTAGTGTTTACATATATTTATTATTTTGTAACAAGGCCTCCGATTGGTATAGAATGTATTAAACAGATTTTTGCTTATTACACAAAATGTCGTCTTCATTTTAGAGTACAGATACCACAAAATACAGCTTTTTTCTGTGTTACATATACAGATTCTTTTTTTTAAAAAAATCATTCATAAGGCACTGGCCGACTAACGCTTGCTTTGCTACTGATTCCGACACTGTATTGTGCATAATGCAATTTTCAAAGGCAATAATGAGACTTAACGTTGCCACATTCCCTTTATCCAACATAGGAATTTGTCATTTCCAGTGTTTCCTTTACTGCAGCCCTGTACCTCAACCTGTTCCTTTGTTAACAGGAAGTCCTTCATTGGTTGCATCCAGCCTGCTGACGATACTGCTAGGCGTGACAAAAGGCCATGTCTAAAAAAAGATTTAAAGGTTTTTTTTTTTTTTTCCTTCTTCTTCCTGGGAATCATGAAGCGTACGAAGGAAATCACAGCTACCCATTCATAAATGGTGGAAAATGGACAATTTTTTGCACTCAATAGACCATTTTAAAGGTCGAACAAAACCTGTGGGAAAGCTGCAGGAGAAGTGTACTAATGAATTTTGGAGTCAATGTTCCCAAGACATGTAAATGTACCTTATTGCAGACATTGACATTAAATTGCGTGGTAAGGTTGCATTTATTTTTTGCATAGTCCATTGCATTGAAATGATTCCATTCATGTATCTTGGGCCCCACACACCACGGGGAGGATCAGTTGTAACTGGTTTTATTGTCTGGTGCCCTTCATTACAAACATAACAATTATAAAATAGGAGTACCAGCAAAGACCATTTACGAGAGAAATATCAGACCATTTACTGCAGATTATCTGTCCTTTCAAACTGAATAACAAAACTAGAAAAAAAATGCTAAATGTCATTCTTCCTTTTTTGTGCAATTATTACAAATCTGTACGTACCTCTTACACAAAAAGGACAAATTCAACATTTTAATAATATACACATGGTTATACTACATGTCCAGGAATATTGCATATGCTAGTAGCAAGGATCAGTTCTTGAGCATTTTACATAAAATTAAAAATTAACCCCTTTTTAACTGCAACAAAGTTTACTTTTCATCACGTCTGCCTTTAAGAAAGCTACCCAGCTCAGTACTGCCGAATTATTAAAAATACACACTCCGTGGCCTTCAACTGGAAAACAGCTGGAAATAGTAATTTTCACAGTTTAAGATCGACATCTTTTGCAAATGTATTGGTTGTAAATTTTTCTCTTTCTTTCTTTCCCCAGGGAGAATCACATGGTGCTTTTTCAGTTGATCTGCATGCATTGCGTTTAACCGGCGCACTGAGCTTGTGGCTCTCTGGGGGGCACTGTTAAACACAGTTTTCACACTCAGCTGGAAGATTGTGCCGTGGAAAAAAAAGCAACAAAAAACAAACAAAATAAAACAACAGAACGAGACAAAAAGGTTTGCACAACACGAGGCAACCAAAACCCTTCAGGAGAAAACTTTTGGCCCTATTTTATTTTCCCCCAGGATACTGAATTCCAGTCCATCTACGTAAACGACAAAGGAAGTGCGGTGGGGGGGGGACATATGACAGGATAAGCCAGAGGGCTGCAGTGATGCAGCGGTGGTCAGATCCCAGAAACAGGGGATGAGTCAGGGTGTGGGCCACTGCCCCCCCCAAAATCCAGCACCTTCCCGGATCTTAGGAAGTCTGCCTGCTGCAATTATTAAAGGACACAAGCGGAAACGAAGAACGAAAACTGTAATAAAAACAAACAGAGGTTACACTGAGGTTACAAAAATAGGGAGAAAACAAGATTAGGCTTTTAAAATTATACATGGAGAGCGTATGATGCAGCACACGTGGCGTAAGCGAAGGACCAAACATCAGGTCGGTTCCACAAACAATTCACTCATAAAATGATGTCCCTGCTCACCTGGTCATGATGCTGCTTCGCTCCACTTATCATCTTCATCATCACCATTACCCACACAATGTGCTTACATTTTGGCTTGGTACCCAAGTAAGTGCTGAATGTATACATGTACATAGGTATGCAGATTACAAAAATATGCATCCACAGGCAAAAGAATATAGCATTCTTAAAGTGCACAGGAATGATACAACAAACTAAGATTACACATAAATAGTATCAAAAAGATTTTTCACTAAGCAATCTGCCTATTCCTTCAAAGGTATGACAGTGCATGAATTCTTTTATTCCTTCACGACAGCTGAAGCTTCCTGTAGACGAGGGACGGTCTCAGATGGTACCATGGTTGTTTTCCAAGAATGACAGACTTAGGTACTCCCACTTTTCCGTTTGGCACTTTTGGCTTTGGTCCACGTGTTCCTGACTCAGAGCAAGTGGTTTCTGGTGCAGGCAGGGGCTGTCCTCAGGGGCTCAGGAGGAGATGGACCTCTGTATCTGTCCTCCCTTCCACCCTCTCTACACCCCGCTCCCCGCCCGAGGACCTACCACCGGCCACTCACGCTGGCAATGTCTGAGTGATATTGGCGAGGAAGACGCCCACTGGCTCCACCCTCCAGGAAGGAGGAACGGATGTTTGGCGGCTCGAAAAGTTTTCTTCTGTTCTTATTCAGTTCTAAAAAATAAAAAGATGAGAGCAATATTTCAATAACCTTTTCTCCCCCCTAGCTTTACCAAGACTTCTCAAACAGCGAGATACAGGGTGTTTATCAATATGCATACTTGACCATTCTTATGTTCTCTCATACTTGTCTGTCGTCATCTTCCATTGCTGAAATATGGTTCTGAACTCAAGAAAAGATGTATGGAGGAAGGTAAAAAATCTCGAATGTTTTTCTTGCCCAAGCCAAAAAATCAAGGCTGCACCGGTTGCATCTTCCCCAACGAGAACAATCCCATGATTCGTTGCATCCTAAGTCCGTTCTTGGGATGCAAGTCAGCAAGAATGCTCTTGTCAAGAACATAAGTATGTTCTTTGCGTTTTCAGGGTTGATAAACAACCATAAAATCTTGTCTCGGTCTTATATAACCCCAGTTCTGAGTTGGCTGGTTTGACATTACTGAGCTCCTCTGCTTGACAACTGACAGACATTCCAAAGGAATTTCTCAGAAGCTGCTGATGAGCCATCCGTCGGCAAGCATACGTGACTGTGGGCAAGTAGAATGAAATGAACTGGGAACTTGATGTGTAGCTCACTAAAAACCATGAGAAAATGTATTATAATCCCTCCAGTATTAATCACAGGATGTCTATATCTTTCTTCTGGCAGGTCTTAAGCATGAGCTTCAAGCCTTGCCAGAAAAAATACGATATGAGATGCTATTAGACTTTTAAAGGGGTTTGCATTTGAGACAGGCAGTCCTGTGTTTATTATAGTCTATGTTTTGGAAAAAGTACAGAAAGCAGATTTGAATTAAGTGGGGTGGACATTTCTGTGTGTTTATGAAGACGGTGGAGTGGGGGATGGTATTCTGATTTCGGAGGTCCAGATTCCATCTGTAGAGATTACAGGAGATTTGTGTGCCAAACGAATAAACATGCGGTCCCATCCGCTTCCGGCCTGCAGACAACTGCCCTTCACCCCATGCTGTCTGCAGAGCGCAGTGCACGAGGAACATTTGTTCATCGAAAATGCAAACAGAGCAATAGCACACTTTAAACAAACACACAAAAAAATTACGAGACCCGAGTTAACCCGCAAACGTAGTTTCTGAATTCCCAATGATGCTGGTTAGGGAGCTATGAAGATTTGCTTAAACGATTCTGGATGGAGCACAGGGCCTTTTTCAAGCTGCTTGTGAACTCGCCGTCTACTCGATCACATGATGGAGCTACGACGAACAGCTCTGTGCGGTGCAAAACCATGGAAACTGCAGGAGCTTACATCGCTGGATCAGGATCAGGAAGCATACCCCACGACCTGGACAGTCAGGCACCTCATTCCACCATAGGATGATGACAGTTTAAGCTGCTTTTATACTGGCTTGCTTCTTGTCTGGCAGCAGCAGAGCATCATGTGACTCAGATGAGCTAACATCAAAGACAGCTGGGTAGGCTAAGTGATTGGGGAAGCTGGGAGGGAGTCACCTGAAATGGCCAGGAGCATTTTCCTCCGGGCTCCGAATGTGGTAATGCCAAGCTCCTTCAGGTCCTGGTCCGTCAAGGTGAGGAACGTCTGCAGGTCAATCTGTATCAAAAATTAATTTCCTTTGCTAAAAGAGCAACAATCAAAAAAAAACCTTGGTTGCTATATTATATATAGGAGGGCTCTTCAAATCTGGCCCTCGATTCCAAATCCAGGCTTTGTTTAAAGTTCTCCCAGGTAGTTAGTTTAATAATTACTGATTCTGACTGGCCACAGAGGCTTCACACCAGGATCCTGGGTAAAGGAAGGCTGTGCTCGGCTCTTGAGGGCCACAGTTTGAATAACCCTGATATATAGCATATATATCATGATGTACAATATACGTCTAAATTAGGATCAGTCATTAAGAGTTTAACTCATCTGTGGAAATATCTTCTTCAGTAAACATAACAGACAGATGATGATAAAATGTTGCCATTTCTTACAGTTCATTATTATAAAGCATAAATATACTATTCAATAAGCGATAACATCAGGCAGCACCGTTTGTTGGGATAACAGCTGGACATCTTGATGTTGTGAAACGGGGGGACACATTATAAGCGTTCCAAATGGCAGGGAGACTCTGTGCTCCTTATACAGTATGATTCATCCACCCTGGTGTCAATCCTATAAAAACGTACCTCCTGCTGCTGGAAAACGTCAGTGTACTTCCCCAATCCCAGCTTGCTGAACAATTCAGGGAGGTCCGAGCCTTTGAAGGAGATGTTGAGGTTGCACCCGTTGCTGCCCGTCATCGATGATATACAGTCCATATAGTTACTGCTGCTTAGATAGTGCTCCACTGCAAGGCAAAATAGACGAGCACAGAGCTGGATTTACGACTGTGGCATTTCAGACCTCCTCCACCCATGCGGACTGAGGTATCGGCTTGCTGGACTTTCATCCTACTCCAGCTCAGTCTGCTGACTGTAGCAGTCTCAGTAGTGCCTGCAGTTCCACCCAGAGAGAACTAACTTAATATGCAGAGCTTTTATAAAGAGACCGCTGCAGGATCATTTCTACGTTATAATACTTCGAAAAGACTGCCCAGCCAAAACCTACTGACGTGGTTTCTTTATGGCTCAGAGGTGAATTAATAAAAAAATGTTTCCAGTTAAAAGCAAGCGGACATAATGAAGCCCCCTGAGTCCACAAAAAACCTGGCAATTCAGTTCATAAATTTGTTGGAATTCTATGCCATTTTACAGGTTTCATTAAGTACCGCGGAGCCAGTATTTGGGAGGGGCCTGTCTCGGCAGATGTCGATAAGCAGACAGGCAGACACTGATGGGCAGGCTGGCAGACAGACAGGCAGGCGGGCAAAGGAGATAAAGAGAGATAAGACAGCGAGGCAGTCGCATAGATGAGCAAGGAGACAGGCAAGCGGATGCTTAGGGAGGGAGGAGAGAGGACATGCTGGGAGAGACGACAGCAGCCCGGCACCCAGACAGACATGATGAAAGCAGGGTAACATTTACATAGACGGCAAGCAGAGAAACTGCCAGACAACAAGGGGGGAGGGGGCTGGAAGAGGAGGAACCTCCACCCACCAGATTTATTCTGCTTCCTTTTGGGACTGATGGCTGGAGAGAACTCAGAAGGACCGGGAAGGCCTCCGCCATTCCTCTCCCTCCAGTTGTCCGAGTCACTGCCGCTGCCGATGCCCTCACGACTGTTGGACCGGGAGAGGGACAGAGGGGAACCCTGGAACAATGGGGAACACCTTCACAAAGACGTCTGGGGGCAGTATGTGTACAACAACAGGAGGCTCGGTGTAAGATCAGCAGAACTTTGGTCAGCGGGCAACGTAACGTTTAAGGAACTGCTGATGGCCTATGTTCTGCTGTAGTTTGTTTTTTTACGATTTGAACATCCTACAATGTTTTACCTCTAAACAAAATATTCACTTTAATTGGTTGCATAAATAAAATAAACATGTATCGGGGTAAAGCGAAAAATGTTAAGCTATGCAAAATGCACCAGATAAACACAAGTAACAGCCAAAGCTGGCTGCAACTGGCAGTTAACCTCGTAGGTGGTGGACATGGTCGGCTTGTAGGCCACATGGTTAGCTCGCCGGAGCTCCTTGATGGTCTCGGCCGGCATGGATTTCGAGAAGCCGAGTCCGCTCCACGTGTTGGTAGGCGTCCGGACCTCGGTCACCACCGGCTTCTTTAGCATGGCTGAAAAGAACATAGCCATCCAATCTGAGTAAGCCAGACATAAAATCGCAGATGCATAGTAACATGGTCCAAGTACTTGGCAAGTTCATTGTGGCAAAACTGCAAAGTAAGCAAGTCTGTCCCGACATCTCATGCTACACCTTTGATCCGGGTTGTCTAATAATAGGTTTTCATCAACAAGCTCATTGGCTGAGTCAGGCAGTGAAAAAGTTAGGAGCGACAACAAGAAAGTAGTTAGGAAATCTTTTATTATAGGCTTGATGTTTACTGTAAATCAAAAATAGAGAGATAATGACATACCAAAGAAAGCCAAGCAAGATTCTCTCATTTCGGACAGTAGTATTGCCCCATTCGTAGCCAACATAGTAAACTAAACACACTGGATATCATCATTTATTATCATTCGTGTTAGTTGTTTAGATATTTTAATAAAATGGTCATTGTAGGAAAAATCCTTCTGCATGTTGACACAAAGATAGTATTCTGAATTCGAAGCGCAGGGTCAGTTGTGAAATTGTAAAAATCTCCTCCTACCTTTTGTTGCCAACAGCTTTTTCTGTTCATAGTCAAATGCCTGAAAAAAAGAAAGCGAGGTGTTTCCACAATACAAAGGGCCTGGACTTTTAAATCAGCAATAGCTTCTTATTTCCAGCACTGAGCGATTCGGAATAAACCTTATCTCTGTCACTTCCAATTCTGTCAGTTTTCTTTTATTCATCCCTTGGTGACATTTTGGCCTGTAAAAGCTCAAAGCGTGAACAGCGTGTGTTCCTCAAAACGGGCGCGAGTGAAGTCATGAGAAAAACAGCTGAGATACGTAAGAGTGGCTCCCCAGAGGAGACGATTCGGAGACGGGATGGTCCTCTCACACACATGCCTGCGTTTCTACGTTTGCTGGTCGTTGTTCATCGACTCGACTCTTACTTCATTCCAATGATTCCATTACCAGAAGAACCTTACAAACAGATTATAAACTAATAACAAAATCCCAAATCTTTAGTTTCTGGGGAGCAAAAAATGATTTGTTGGTAACGTCTCTAATATCTGTGTTTCATGTTATAGTTATGGAAGGGATATTTTCTATCCTCACGAACATAAAAAAAAACAAAGATGCAAAAGCTTCATCTTCTCAGCAGCCTTTCACAGCACACACTGGAAAGAAAGGCATATTTCCAAAACTTGCTTTATTTGAGATCAGACCGCCACTGACCTAAAGTCAGGCCTTCTCATCATATGTTACAGTACTGGGAACCAAAATTCACTCAGTCTGCCTGTAATTCAATTCTTTCATTAAATTTCTAACGCTAAATTGACATAAATTTTCTAGAAAATGTATCCCATGGATTAATTGAGTTTTGAAATTAGGTCTTCACTGGAGAACTGGCTCATGGCAAGTACCTGCATGTTGGCGAAGGAGGTTTGTGGTGCCAGCCGAATCCTCTCGGAGTTCTGCTGGGCCGCCCTCTCGGCTGCCCGCTCACTGCCTGGGGCCCGCTTGTCTGCCACGGGGCCCTCGGAGGCACTCGAGTCTGAATCTGAGAGCAGGCAATCGGAGCTGGCAGAGGAATGAGACATGAGCACCTTGAGCGGGAACTGACGCTACATGGGATGTTAGCAACCTGCTTTATGTAGTCTTATGGCCACATGATATTTTATACGTCTTCCAGGAACAAACTCTAACCTGTAAAATATCTTTTTCAGAGCATCCTCAACCAAAACATCAAAGCTAAGAGCCCTTCATGCTAATACACCTCACGTTTGTTTTCATTCCAGGAAAGCTAAAATGTAGCACTGCAATGTCTGTCTCTTTGCTGGAAAATAAGTGAGTAGTGAACTTTCCGGACCTCTTACTGGAAACTGCCACGAAAGCCTATACTGGAACCAGCGAGGTAAGGAAAAGCAGTCTCAGTGCTGAGCTCATACCCAACCTGGAACATGCTGGCCTGACAGCACCACACCCAGGTTCTAAGGGATCCTATTAACATTCCCTCAGATCTGACAGCCTGTCTCATAGCAGGGTAAACAAATCACACCCAGAAAGCCCCTAATGCTCAGTCCTGATGCGTTCCGATTCTGTGCTGGCAGCTTTCCATACATTTGCTATATGTGTAGAAATCCAAATAATATTATTGTACCAAGGGATCAACAAAAAGTAAACCAGAGATAAGCAGAACTACCTCCATAGGAAAAGAGAGGATGGACATTATGCTTCTGTTTTGTTTATTTGATGAACGGGCAGCTTAATGTGGAAATGGCTGCAAAGCTGACCGATGTTAATAAACACCTGTTTGTACAGCTGGATGTTTACTGTAACAGTTCATGCCAGGCAGACTGCTCAGTGGCAGGAAGGTCAGTAAATAGTATTGTGATAAACAGTACAGGTCAATAATCAGTTTCAGGCCCCAAATTGCATCATGGGAAAATACGCAGCTATGAAAAAAAAAACAATAAAATGATATATCCATCGACTGTAACCACTTGTCCTATTCAGGGGTCCAGAGCCTATCCCGGAGATTGTGGGTGGAAGGCAGGGAACAACTCAGGACAGGGTGCCAACCCATCGCAGGGCACACTCGCACACCTATAGGCAATTTGGTAACTCCAATTAACCTCAGCATATTTTAGGAGTTCGGGGGCAAACAGGAGCACCCAGAGGAAACTCCACGCACATGATGCTATGGCAGAGGCTGGAACGCTGCCCCCAGAGGTGGGAGGCAACGGTGTTAACCACTGCGTCATCATGCCACCATTATAACATAATATTTCTATATTATATATAACAAATAATAATAAAAATAATATATCCTAGGGGACTCACTATGAATGTTTAAGTAAATCTTAAGGTTTTGACTGTAATGTAACAAAACCTTTTTCATGTTTTCATGGATATTCATATATATAATTAGCTTCGTTAGCAAATTAAATATACTGTTAATTAAATAACTGTAAGCAGATTTATATAGGATAAACACTGTCAGTTAAAAACTGAGAACGTGTTGAGGCAGCTAGCATAAAGCCGACCTCATACATTTTTAATGGACCTGTTGCTTGTCATATTTGCTTGTCCAGTTGGTGTGATAAAAGCATGGCTAGAACAAAGGTCAACTAGCTTTTGCAGAAGCAGCATTGAAGAACCCTGGGATATCGGTGTTAATCATAATAATGTGACCTGAAATGACACCCAGCCAAACCTCCATTAGCTTACACCACTCTGTGTTCCCTGAATGCTCTTAATGTCGCACTTTCCGCTTATTTGAATAATCATCTTATTAGGTTCTTGCTTTGTTTGGAAAATGTTATGTAGCTCTTGCTCCAAAACTGCTTACAATTGTATCTAGGCATTCATCGGAAGCTCGGCCTTGCTGCGCTTATGTCTAGTCAACTCCTTGACAGCCGTATGTTTACAATGTGCTCCTTGCCTGAATGGAACGCTGCTCTAGACCAATGTTTCCCAATCTGGACCTTGGGGACCCGTAGTTGGTCCACGTTTTTGCTCCCTCCGAGCTCCCTCCCAGCACCGGGAGCAAAAACGTGGACTGTCTGTGGGTCCCTGTAGACCAAAGTGGGAAACGCTGCTCTAGACAAAAGCATTTGCTAAATTAAATTAGCATAAATGTAAACCTCTAGCTAATGGGTGGTGGGCCCGATGCAGCCGCAGGGAGACGTACTGAAGGTGGGAGTTCTTGGTGCCTTGCAGGAGCTCCACGGCTTGCCGTTTGCCAGCAGATGGCGTCTTGCAGGACGACAGCATTTGCTTGAGCTCACTGCTGTTGGCCGAGTGAGAGGGGCTCCTTGGCATGCCCACCTCCACAAACGCGTCATTGGACCCTGGAACGCAAGGTGGACATAGCCGTTTCAGCCGGTTTCTGCCACGTGACAGCGAACGACGGGAAGTCAGGAGAGCCGTGCTCGCCTCAGCAGGAAGGAATTTAGCATAAGCGCCTTGGCTAGCCAGGCTGTTCTCCGGGTATCACGTTTGATTAACTCCTCGCCTGAACATCTGACGATCTCACACTAGCAGAGCCAAGTCAAACAAGCAGCGCACGGCGGGATGGGATGACGGAGCTGAGCCGTGTCTGACTGATCATCTCATTGAACCGACAAAGCATTAAAAAACAGCCACTCCCAACCCAAAAGCGATCATTTCTAAACACTCAGACATTCAGGCAGACATTTGGAGAGACATATAAAGCTCTTTTGTAAGGGACTGTACCTTCGTCTGGGCTGGACTTGCTTGAGAGAGACTCAGGGGGACAATGGCCACTGGCGTCCTTCACAGAGTCTCCGTGCTTGGCGCTTAGCACCTTCTCGGCTAGAGACGAGGCCGACATGCGGCTGTAGACTGAGCTGGGGTGCTGCATGCAAACGTGGGCAGGGGGGAGGGAGACAGGCACGGGTTAACGCAGCAACGAGCTGTTGGATACATTGCAAAACGCAGCCAACATTCAGGGCTTCCCCTCCCCTCTTGTTTTTCCAAGCTCTTGAGACAAAGATGAGAGTCAGATGATCGTGACCTCAAGCAAAATAACAGCACGCAAAAAGGGGGCTTTTCTCCCCCCCAAATCCTTCAAGAGAAAATTCACGCCTAAAATATTCCCAGGCTGGTGAGCTGATTCCTTTTGTGACTGCCCTGAGCATTGCAAAGTTTATATAACTAAGACAAAACCAGCTGTACTCCTCGTAACAGGTATGGGGGGGTGGGGGGCGATGAAAGGTGTAACGTGGAACAGGCAATGATCGATTTAACTTGGCCCATACTGACTTTATTACTGTATGTTATTATGTCAATGTGAGGGAAAGTTTGACGGCACTACAGGAAGCTCAGTTGTTTCTCCTGATGGGTGTAGTTATTGCAGGACGTGGTTAATTCATATCCTGTTTGTTGTCATATCCATACGCTTGTACTTCTTATTGAGAGATATTATGTGCATTATTATTCCGGCTATGATCTCACTGAGGTCCACTGTGATCAGACTTGAGATCAGTGTGAGGTAGCTTGGCTCCACTATGATCAAGCTTTGGCCCAATCTGAACTGGATTAACCCCACAATATTATCAGATTTAGCTGCACTACCATCAGACTTAGGCCTGCTACAAGATGGTTTAACCAGATTAGTGGACTTAGACCCACTGTTAGCTGGTTTAGACCCGCTATGGTTGGATGTATGCCCACTGTGAGATGGTTTAGACCCGCTATGGTCGGACTTATATGAACTGTGAGCTGGTTTAGACCTGCTATGGTTGGACTTATCTGAACTGTGAGCTGGTTTAGACCTGTTATGGTTGGACTTATGCCCACTGTGAGATGGTTTAGACCCACTAAGGTTGGACTTAGACCCACCATGTTTTGACTTATGCCCACTGAGACGTGGTTTAGACTCGCTATGGTTGGATGTATGCCCACTGTGAGATGGTTTAGACCCGCTAAGGTTGGCCTTAGACCCACCATGTTTTGACTTATGCCCACTGAGACGTGGTTTAGACCCGCTATGGTTGACATATGCCCATTGTGAACTTGTTTACACCCACTAGGGTTGGACGTATGCCCACTGTGAGATGGTTTAGACCCGCTCTGACCTGGTTTAACCCCACTGTAAGCTGACTTTGGCCCAGCTGTGGGCTTAAAGGCTTTTCCCGTTCTATGTGTAGCTGGCGACTGCTAGTTTTTCCCTTTTCACAAAATCAACCTTGGCCTGAAATCAGGGCACTTACGTTAATAACGCTTGGATGCAGTACAATAAAAAAACCAATAAGAGCAGCAGCAATACCTCAACCTTGCAGCACGTCGAAAGAGACACACGAGTACCTTCACGTGACCATTGAGGGAGGCCGCCGTCTTGCCACAGTCCGTGACACCGTTGACCTTCGGGTCTATGGGGGCCAGCCCCGGGGGCGGGGACGGAGTGCTCTGGGCGTAGCCCTGAACCCCGGACAGGAGGATGCTTGTGAGGGTAGCCTGCGTAGCTGGGTGAATCATCAGCGGCGATGAGAAGCCTGAGACAGACAAAGAACCGGTTAGAGAACTTTTAGAAAACCAAACGAGCTACAGAAATGCCTGCTGAGTATGTGACCTGCCCGTGCATCGTTACTGGCTGCTTGCATGCGCATGACTCTCACTGCCTGTTGCTGCGCTGCTCTGAACTACACTTTCCTTACTATGCACACACTTCTACAGGCCGGCTCTGCATGTGTGAGACAAGGTCACAGCTTCGGCAGGACTCCGGCCCTACGAAGACATTCTCACCAGGAGTGCTGGATGGGCTGGCAAGCGAGCTGGGCCACAAAACTGGGCTAGGGACAGGGCCTCCAGAGCCGAGGGCGGGGCCTCCGGTGCTGGGGGGCTGCAGGGGGCTCACCGAGCTGTTCAGGGCATTCAGCAGTGTGTTGGGGGCGGAGCTACCGCTCAAGGATGCGGCCGCAGGGCCTAGAAGACCTTTAAAATATATATGATATGTCAATCCCCAAAAACATTAATACGTACCACCACCAGCTCCAAGCTTTTCACTCCATATATTGACACAGATACAAAAAAAAAAAAAAAAACTTGATTCTGTATTGCGGGCAGCAAATGCACATTTAAATCTAAAAATAAGGCCTGGATTGCTTTGGCACAGCAAGCTGCAATCTGGAAGAGGCCACCGGCATTACAGGGGGCTGTGGACTCGGGAGCATACGTATCGCCTGGAGGCAGCGGGTTCACAGGGGCCGGAAAACGGATCAGAGCCACGTGGTTTAGCCACTGAGCATTTAAAACACGCCGTTTCTTAAACACTGAGGGAGACACAAGGCTGGTGCCTAAAGCCAGCCGCCTGAGAAACCAGCCGAGCCAAAGGGTCAAGGTCACGCTCAGGGTCATCTTCCTCACCCAGGCTGCTGAGCCCCAGACCTGCTGAGGCCAGAATGTCGAGGCCCACGGGGCAGATGACCGCAGGGGGACTCCCGGCCCCGCAGCCGGCACCTCTGCCGGGGAGAGCCGACACGCCGCTGTTCTCCAGGCCCAGCAGGAACTTCCTGGCCTCGTACATGCTTAGGGCGTTCCTCTCCACGCTCTTCACGATCACAGACTGGGGCCACGTGTAAGAGACACAGAGATGGCAGGTTAGTCATCCTACCAGATCTACAGGGACTGTATATGACTTTGCAGGATAGGGTTTTGTGCCTGTGATCGGAAGATCGTCAGTTCATATCCCAGAGCCGACAGAGTGATGTCACCGTTGGGCCATTGAGCAAGACCCTTAGTCCCAGTTGCTCCAGGAAGCTGGATACTGGCTAACGCTGCTCTCTGAAGCCAAAACACACTCTCACCTGTTTATGTGTCTGTTTCTCATGGAGAGCAAGATGGGATATGTGAAAACTACCCAACTTCCCCATCGGGATGAATAAAGTGGAAGTTATAAAAATGCTTTCAACTGCTGAGTGAGTCAGGTTTCATTTCAAACTAGACCTATTATTGAGTATTATTTTTTACTGCATGCTGTTTGAGTACTTACGTGCTTTTTGTGACTTTTTTCCCCTGCCTACTTTGACCTATAGCTGTAGAACAGGGTTCCCCAATTCTGGTCCTGGAGAGTTAGATGCAGATTTCACTGCTGAAACAAACCTTAATCATCTAATTACCAGGTTTAGCAGGTGTGTCTAAGCAGGGAAATCTCCAAACTGTGCTGCAGACTAGCTCTCCAAGAACGGAATTGGGAAACCCTGCTTTAGAACAATAGGTATTTTTGAAACTCAAGTAAAGGAGCCATTTGCATGGCCAGCTCACAAGTTCTTGCATCTGAGAATTTCTCCACAACATTGTGGGAGGCTCCCTAACAGACACCACAGGAGAACAGGGCTTTGGGAGAGTGCGTCCTCTTCTGACCAAGCCCTCATGCTATAACAGAGCCGATGCTCTTGGTCATCACACAGCTGCGTGGAAAAGTCTTTGGGGATCAAGGTGGAGAGACGTACTGACTGCCAAACAAACCACAGACACACACCCCCGACTCAACACTGTTACCCACTATAAATTCCTGCGGGGCATTTTTGAGGAACAGAAGCATAATGAAATGCAAATGTTTAACCTTAAAAGGTGATCTTCATCAGCTCTTGTGAATCACAACAGAAACATGAATCTAATTTAGATAATGGTAAAGGTGAAAATCAACGTTTGCAACATGGACTCTGTTCACATAAAAATGTGGCTTCTAGATGACTTCTCTCTAGATGATTCATCAAATGTCTAAATTATGTCAATAAAATACATGAAATATTTTTTTGTATTATGGACCTCAGTTTCCTGGATGTCCTTGCACAAATAGGGCAGTTTTCATCACCGCTCTCATATTCGGCAAGGTTAAGTACCTTGTGTTTTACAAGGCCATGCTAGTGATGCATCTGACTGGTCACCTCTGCCTCGGGCTCGCGGGATTAGCGCAAAGACAGCAAACCCGCCACACGAACAACAGCGGATCATCACCAAGAGGCAGGCTTCCAGTTTCTCGCGCTCGGTTAAAGGAGCGTGACCGTGGCTTTGGGGTGGGGTGGGCTGTTACCTTGCTGGGCTGCTTAGGCTTGGGCTTAATGCTGATGAAAACGTCAAGCTGCTCCATCAGGGACGTGATGCACTGGGGCTCCACCTCCACGTCCTCCTTGATGTCGAACATCAGCACCAGAGGCAGGCAGCCCTGGGGGAGATGCAGACATGTACGTGAAGCTCAAGCCTTCAGACTTGTGGCGTAGGTTCCCCGGCGACCACCACCCTGCTGCACAGCCAGCCATGAGCTGCGCTGCGACAATCCATCATTTTGAGCGGAACGTGCCAGAATACAGTTAATCACGTTCAGGTGGACCCACCCCCCACTTTTCCTTGGCACTGCCGGTACGCCTGTTTTTTCTCCAGCATCAGAATATGTCACCGCAGCAATGCCACTCACAGGCAGCACCCTTGGTGATCAGCACGACCGTTTCAAGACACACCAGCCTCCAATTCACCAACATATCATTCTCAAGCCAAGATAGAAGCAGAATGACCCCAGTCTTCCTTATTCACATCAGAATACAAATCTGCCACAGGATTCTGCTTGTGGTGGTGGGATGAAAGGAGCGGGGCGATGTAACGATCGCTGCCGGCCCCTGGGATCGTGGAGCGATCACTTTCTGGGTGAGGAATAAATAACTGTGGGGAAGTTAGCAATCTCCACAACATAATTACTTTGTTTTCATACAGCATAGAGAATGTTCTCAACTTGTGTGTTCCAGACGAAGACCCTGTGTTTATACAGTCTCTTTTTTATGGTTTTCTCTTTTTTCTCTCTGAAAGTTTCCAGTATTCTTGGCTTGTAGCACGTCTGTTTGGAGTGGGACCACGCGAGACAAAAGAGCCAGTGGGGGATGGCTGGGTTCGGTTACGGCTTCGGGGGCGGAATGAGAAAGCGTTTACCATGAGGTACTGGCGTGCCAGGCAGACCGAGTCTATGGTGCCCTGCAGGTAGACGGTGGACCTCTTCTGGGGGCTGTTGGGGTCAGGGAAGTGGATCTGGGCCCCCGTCTTCTGCATGATGTGCTTGACATTGCTGCCGTTGCGGCCCATCATGAAGAGGTGATGCTGTGGCGCGATGTCCAGCTGCGTGCTCACCGAGACGGCGCTGGCCAGGCTGCCGGCCAGGTGCTCCAGC
This sequence comes from Mormyrus iriodes, assembly GCA_011763525.2. Lineage (NCBI taxonomy): Eukaryota > Metazoa > Chordata > Actinopteri > Osteoglossiformes > Mormyridae > Mormyrus > Mormyrus iriodes. The sequence continues at coordinate 10,654,052 of JAAGVU020000041.1, read as the reverse complement.
AGCAAGGCTGTGCCCCTCTGCAAGCGAGATCATCGAGATCAAGGTCATCGCGGTCAATCATTTATCTGTCATAAGCGAAGTACACAGTCAGGTCCACTCACGCAACGAAAATCTTATTCTAGATGTCCTTCTCCTAAACACAAATTAGTACAAAACACAGATCAGAAGCGCAGATTTAAGGTGCAAGTATAATTTATACATAATAAGTGCAATTACAAATGAGGATTCTCAATATTTAACTGACATTGGGAGAAAAGCAACTCAACAGCATAGAACTATAGTCTTTGATCCTGTCCCTGATGGATGAGACAGACCGTGCATTCCCTTGGAGATATGTAACTCATAGGATACCACAGGCATGTCAAAAGGGGAATCCGGAACGTCACATCACTAAGCGTTTTTGGGCTCAGATGAAACCGAGAGATTTGGGCTGCAGTTGGACACAGCTAGTTCCCGGAGCTCCTGAGCCTCCCATATTGGCTCTGCCCACTCCCCCCCCCACCACCGCAAAACACATAAGGAGCACGGCTCTGCAGGGGCGCCCCCTCCGCCACCGTCGAGGCCGCCTTGGCGTCTGCCATCCCGCCCTGACTCCCCCCACATACCGCGCATACTGCAAAACCACGAGTGGCCACGGCTTCCCCCACAGTCAGCAGCAGCCGGGCCAAGGATGGGGGCGGGAGGATGGGGGGTGGAGGCCCTAGAACTGCTCATTTACAAGAATGATTGTAGGCTGCAAGCCCATTTTCACCCTCAAACACAATCCTCTACAAACCAAACATCCATCAATCCATCCATCTGGATCATCTATGTAATACAGCTGATGGGGCATGGGGCTGATTTAAAGCAAACCCCTCCCTGGTGTCATATGTGGATCGGCGTGGCCATGACGTACCTTGACCGCTGCGGCGTTGTTCTGTGAGCCTCTGACCACCCCGGTGGCACCGTAGAGCCTGGAACGCTGCTTGAAGGACACGGAGATGTTGTAGGTCTGCGAGATGTGCTGGATGGCCGGAGAGCTGGGATCCGGGTTCAGCTGGACCATCATGGGCAGCTCAAACATCAGCACCAGCGGAAGTAGCTCCTGGGCAGGAGAAACCGCACAGAAATCAGCCCCAAACTCCCCTTAATCAGCTCCTGACACACACCTTGGGAAGCGAGACCTGCACTGGCGAGATCTGTCAACAATCAATATTAATATCAACCGTTTTATGCGGCAATGAATGTCGCCACAGGTCTTTTAAGGTCCAGCTGTAAGCATTACTCCTGTGTAACATTTAAAACAGCTGTGAATTATAAATGACCTCCAACCAGTAATTTGTTGGTCTGTTGGCGGGCAGGTGAGTAGCTAAATCTGTCAAAGGTGTAAATCTGTCTGTAGCTAGAGATGGTCATTAAATGCAGGTTTGGACCCAGAAGCCGTAAGTCCGCCCTGCAGTTTTTTTTGGGTTTATTATTATTGGACCTGGATAGTTGAGGAAGAGCCTGGAAGCTTCCTCTTGCAGCCCATCCAGCTGCCGGACTGCTGTAATCGTACCAGAGATGTCCCTCACCCTACATGGCTACACCCTACATGGCTACACCCTACACCGCACCCACATGTATGTGCTACAGCCTGGGACAAACACCACGCATGGTTTTCACGATGAATGACGTCGTGGTACTCATCGTTAATGCCACGTCGGTCATTCGGGGGGGGGGGGACGCACGTTAATCAAAAAGCTGACCACACAAAAGATTTCAGGCACAGTGCCCCACTCGCATGCTGATGGGGACCTCTTAGTTACCTCACTGGCAAGAAACGGTAAACAACATAAATTACTGTAGCCAAAAATGAAATCATGATCAGTCCCACATGTTCCAGAACCTACATTTATGTTCACATTCGTGGGGAGATAATAATTTGAGCATATTTTTAGGAGGTGCACTACAAACATAGCGTCCAAGTTTTTCCCGCAGTCGCCAAAAACCAACTTTAATGCTTTGCGTACAAATTGAGAGGCAGTTTCGTTTTCAGAGGATTGCAGAGGTTTTCCCCAACTCTCTGTATCGCCGTCAAGATGGCTGCGTAAAAGAAATGCCCAAAAGAGCGAAGTTAGCAAGAAATCGTAAGGGAATTTAGACCTTAAATGTATTCTCTTCTGCTACTCTGGACATTTAGTTGTGGAACGTCACAATATGTTTGGACTCCTTTTGCGAAGACAGCCTAAATGCTTGTTTCTTATTTTAAACTTGAGTGACCAAGGAAATAAATTGTATAAAGAGCTTTTTCTCCCCCTATTTACATACACAACATATTAACTAGAGCAGCACAATGTTTCCCGTTCTGACTCAGGCCAAAGGAATGAAAATTCACCCTTAACAGAATGTGTGGCTAATTTTTAAACCTACAATCTGGGAAAGAATCAAGTGTGACTTGCACCATCAATACGCATCTTCACTCGGATACATGGAGAACATGCCAGCGTGCTTTTACTCAGCGTAATGGGAAAATTACACATCAATATAAACACATTTTTTAAATATAAGTGAACTTTGGGAGATTCAGCACATTGCAAGATTCTGAACTTTACTACAAGTGCAGTAATGTCAGTTGTCAGGGCGCACGCCTTCATACACTACAGGTAATTCAGAGACTACAGGAGAACCTGAAGAAAACCCTTATAATCACAGGGAAAAGATGGAAACTCCACACCACAAGAAGGAATCGAGGTGTGAGGCTACAGTGCTGCCCTGCACTTTTAAATAATGCCCTCAATGTGCTGTTACCTTTCTCATTTTGACACACTGCTGTGATAAAATGTAGAGGCAGGAGTAAAACACCAGGAAATAGCATATTAATCCAAGCAGATAGCGCACATGAAAATGAGCGGTGCTGCGTCTCCATGGTAACCTGGCATGCCCTGATCTCTTGTCAAAGTAACGCATGTCCATTTAACAGGTATATTTAACCTCAATGGAAGCGACTCTTTCAGTGATGAATTTCAGTTTTGCATTTTGTGGGATTGTGGCCTCCTGTATTTATATCGGTGGAACTCACATATTTACATATGCAACTAATAACCGTCTAATACTTTCCTCATATGCCCACTAGGTGTCACTGTTAAAAATCCTGAACAAAGGGGGGCGAGGTGAGCGCCTTCTTCCAAAAAGGGAACCAGCTGAATGGCTGAAGCGGTGTCTTTTTTAAAAAAAATACCCCATAAAAAACTTTATGGCTCAGCTTTCTCTCCTGTGTGTGGGGGAAGGTGGTAACCACATGTGTTCGTGAGCGGAGGCAAAGCGGAAATTCAAGGATACCTAACGAGAAGCGAGGCTTCAAAGTGCTTCCTTGGTGCACGTGGCCAATCTTTTGCTTGTAAAAGCTTATTTATCATACATTCGAACTACGTGCTTGAAGGTAGTGATTCTCATTGCCGTCAGTGCAAACCGTCGACAAAAAGTCAAGCCCAGTTTTTCAGAACTTCTTGCTTTAAGCCCCAGTAAATGTTCTTTGAGTTACAAGGGCCGTTAACTCCCGGGGTTGCACACTTGAAGGCGAATGCACGAAACATGACAGAACTGAAAATGAGGCTCAATGATTTCAGTTTTTTTGTTGTTGTTGTTGGAAATACACTGTGTTTGATTATTGGTCCTGCAGAGCCCATGAAGGGGATCACGTGGGGCGAAGGAATGTGTCCCAGTGCTTGCTCCCATTAAAGTGAAAATTGACGCTGCAGGCGGGGCTAGCATCCGAGGGGGGAGGGGCTTTTGATCCTTACCACTGTGTGTGTTTTGGAAGGATGGGGAGACGGTGTGGTTTTCGGGGCTTATTTTACAAATCGCTTCATAAACAACGGTGTAGTAGTCGGGGCTCCCCCTGTACTTTCGGGTAAGAGGGCAGAGCTAATTACGTCTTAGCAGCCTGTGCAAATATGGAGTATTGCGGGGTGCGCTGTGGCTTGTTTTTCTTTGTCCCCTTGGAGAGGAAGCACATGTCATGAGTTCTGGTGCCGGTGAAACACTAGGAGTGTCTGGACGGAGCCGGACGGCGGAAGAGCGGAGGCCGACGCCCACCCGACCCGGGATACCATGACTCTCCAGCTTATATTGTTTTTAAACGGCTCCTCTGATTGGCGCCATGTGTTCCCCATCAAATGAATACCTTCGGGATCCTGGGCTCCATCTCAGCCGGAGAACTTTACAAGGTTGACTCGAATGTCAAATACACTTTGCCTTTAAGCTCAGAGGAAACAAGGTTCCCTGAAATTGACTCAGTTTGATTAGCTGAATTTCAGGTAGATGCTGATAAACAAGTGCGGTCGATGCATGTGCTTTTTTTTTAACCATAATCTCCAAAAGAAGGGAGAAAGTTCGAGTTAATCATTACTTATGGGAATCCTAGCCTTTCCCCTTTTGCTTGTTCCCAGAAGGCCCCACACTGGGAGCCCACAGACAAGAGCAGGACACTAATAGACCAGATGACATATTGATGCTAAATGAGCATCATGTACACCAGTAGCACAGCGATGGCAGGGGACTGTGTCACGGCTTCTGTAACCACGGTGATGCCATACCAGGAAATACAACTGGGGAAATGGTGTATATGTGAAATAAATGGACATCGCCAGCTCCTGTGGGTTAACCCCTGGGAGACCCCCACCACCCCTGGTTGCCTCTAAGGCCCTCCCCACATGTACCTGCTGACCTGAAACATTTTTAGAAAGCGGCCAGTGGATGACAGTGCCCTGGCAGGCCTTGTGTGGAGAAAGCAGCGAGTTTATTACCCTGATCCTGGCCCTGGCAGCTTCCACACCTCCTGGCTGGCCTGCGATGGACACCTGTGGAGAAGGAATGGGAAATGAACTTCATAAACTTCCTTTCTCTCTTTGACACACACAGACACACGCACACAGTACCCTCTACAACCACAGTATTCCTTATGTAACAACAACACGCACACAGTACCCTCTACAACCACAGTACTCCTTAAGTAACAACACACACACACACACACACACACACACACACACACAGTACCCTCTGTAACCACAGTATATTTTACATAAGCAACACATACACACACACACAGAGTACACTCTGTAGCCACAGTATTCTTTATGTAAGCAACACACATGCACACACACACACACGCACACACACACACACACGCACGCAAAGACACGCACTGTGACTGACAACGGCATCATTTCAAAATCCATTCTTCCATTTTCTTTCTATTCCAATTCTTTCTCAACTATGTACATCTGAAACAAATTACCGATTAAACAAAGGCTAGTCAGTATGCTTCCAACTTCAGCGTTTTTCAATAGCGGATTAGCTGCGACCACAACAGCGTGGTATTTCGGTTTCTGCGATGCCCTTATCCATTTCCAGCATGTATTGTGTGCAAAGCGGTAAATTAATGCGTGGCAAGGGAGAAGCGTTTGTGCCGTATTACAACATATTATCTACAAGCAAAATGGCATTATGGCCAGAAGCTGTCTAAAAAGAGCACAAGGAATAGCAATGCCAGCACATTCAAGCCCTTTATGAATATTAGCCTTTAGTCCTCACAAACCATTACATTTTCATCTAACCTTCCAAATGAAATCATAAAAATTACACACTGGCATCACTGGAAATGATCCAAGCCAACTTCTTATCATCAGTTTTAAGTACAAAAAGTTTTTCTTTTTTTGACTTCATTGGCGTATCAGGACTGACTGGTACCAACCATTTCTTAATCTTTTTTGCTCAAAGCGTTTTGCTTTGTCAGTCAGGTCTGCCGATGGTCTATATTCCAGCTCTCCGTTGACCGAAGGGGGTGTGGGACATATAAGTTCCAGGCATTCCTTGATATGAACGTTTGCCACTTCATCAAAGCCTGAAACACCACTTGTGTTGCTCTACATCCTGCTAAGCGGCCTGACGGGGTACAGATTCTACTCCCCCGCCGTCTCCGTTCAGATATCTCAGTGTTGTCTAGATACTGGGAGCGCCAGGCTAACAACAACTACATTTTGAATTAAACATCCCTGGCACTAACTTTGTATTGCATCATTCACAGGCAAACTTACTTATTCATTTTTTTTATTTCTATATACACAAGCACCTACTCTTCACTTGAACTGTTCACTTCCACTGTGTCATTGATGTCTGCTATTGCGTGTTGTTTTTGATCTAGTATTTATTGTTCAGTGTTCATCGTTCAACTGTTCTTTGTTGTAGCTGTCCGATGCTCTACAGAAACGCAATTTTGGGTAACGCTTTACATTGTATGTATTTATCATGCATTCATAGAACATTTACTGCACCTTCATAATGCATTTATAAGGCATTCATAGACCATCCACAAGCAGCATGTAAGTATACTTTAACATCTCTTAAAGCATTGTGTTCATAATGCTTTCAAAGAACAAGACATGACAGCTGCAATATACATTAATAACAAACATTATAATCATATAATCATACACAGTTTGTTATTAATGTATAACTGTTAAGGTATGTTAGGATGTTATGGTATACTTACATGTTGCTTACGAATGTTCTAATAATACATTATAAGGGCATTATAAAGGTAATAATGTAAAGCGTTACCGAACTTTCTTTATCGTGTACAGAGTATTAGCAACGGGGGGCCAGGGGGGTCATGTACTCTCCAATATTTAATTTGGGTTCATTCATCCCCCACAATAAATAGACCTTGAGATTTAAATTTAGTTGTCCCCCCCATATCAAACTCTCTCTGGCACAGCTGAATGCATGAAATGACAATATAATTTATTTTGTGAAATGTTTATATATATGTAGGAATTAAAATGTTTGCAGATGCATGAATGCGCACACAGACATACACAGATATATAATTCCCTACAATGAACACTAACCTGATTGCTTTTCTCCGCCTGGTTGTTGCGGTTCGAGTCGGGGAAGTGAATGTGGCATCCAGTGTCCTCCATGACTTTCTTGATGTTGCTGCCACCCTTCCCAATGACGTGGGAGTGCTCAGTGTGCGACACGTCCATCTTCAGCGTCACGCGATTGCTCTATAAAGGGAAAAGACAGGACAGAGAGGTCAGCAGATCGGCCTGAAACTCCCATCAGCACATATGAAACGAAAAATGAAATGAAATGATCCTTTATTTTCCATGTGCACAAGTACAAGTACATTGGAATGCTTTTCACATATACCATCATGCTCTTCTTTGATGTACACACACACACACACACACACACACAGTTCAGAGTGAAGCGTGGGTCAGTCCACTTATCTGGCACCCCTGGAGCACTTGGGAGGGTTAAAGGTCTTACAGATTCTGACCAAAGACTTACGCAGTAGAACCCAGCTGTCATGAACCACCTGGATCCTTCCTAAGAACCGCGGCATGACTTCGGAAAGGCCATCGACCGCATTTCTATGGCATGTCTCGGAGTTCACACTCCAGATCCAGTCAGCCATCACTTTTCATTTGAGGCGCTGCAATTTAACAGCTGTCAAGGGTTTTGGTTTTTGATTTAATTAATCTTAGTTAAAAACATGCCGTTTGAAGTATCCTTTTTTGAAGTATATGTTTTTGCAGCTGTGGAATGGTAAATTATTGAGGATTTTTCACTCTAGTGTTTTTATTGTATTGGAATGTTTTGAGTCGGAGACAGAAATACATAAATAAAAACTGTACCATCAAAATTAAATATAAATTTAGACAAACACTCATGGAGCATTTTTGTTGCTTAAACACACTTACGTGTGTCTGTGTTTGCGTTTTTTTTTTTTTACTCATACTTTGAAATTTACAAGAACATTGGCTCAGAGAAAAACTATTTATTTTATAGTCAGCCAGCAAATAGAGATTCCTGTGCGATTCTTAAGTGCTTCATGTGAATAGTGACATGTTCGGCTCAGATTAGTGGACGAAGCTCAGAACGCTGAAGCTGATATACATTTGTCACACGGACCACGTGTGCCCCACCCTCAGCCTCGTAAACCAGTTCCCACCCGCTGGAGACGGTGGACGGGATCCAGCCTCACGGGGGGTCAGTCTGCTAATTAAATGGCGCTCTATAATCCCAGGGCAGTTTAAGATCTGTTTTTCCATACCTGTGGGCGGCCATCCAATAGGTCAGCGGGTTCGCCACCCTCTCATTACCCCAGCTCTTTAGACAGCCCCGCATTGAAAATGGCCCTGCAGTGTACAGTAGCGAGATTCTTGAAACAAGGCGAGCCTAACGCACACTAACCAGTAGTTGTGACTTTTTTATTTGGTTTTTATTTTTAAAGCCTCTGGAAATTTTAACTATGTTTGCTGGCACCAAGAAAAGTTTCAGTTGTAGGTCAAAGTATTAAAAAAAGCACCAGCTTTCTTCGTAAACGTGTTGTAACTCAGTTCCACTTAGTTACTTTCATTTGTCCATGGCACCCTTCCCAGCATAGTTGCTTAACAAGGATTTAGCAACATTACAATCACATTTAAAACTCCTCCGGTAGGTATTGAAGAGACCCCTCCAGGGCCTGGTAAAGTAAGTATGCATACAGGAGTGAGGTGCTGGTCTTCCAGTGAAGGGTGTATATAGAGGCCACAAGATCTCTGGTCCCAGCTGAAAGCCGATTGGCCCCCAGAGTGCCCCCTCCCCATCACTTGCCGATTCAAGACATCTCATCGGTTAACGACAAAGTTGGCCCTCTGTATGAATTATGGCCCATCTTATGGCCCCCATCCCACATCGCTCCTGTTAATTATGTCAGGTGGAGGGGGTGCTGTAACTTGTGTATATGGTGAAGCTGGGGCAAGAAATCTTACAACAGTTACGCAGCCTGTGTGTAATGTGAAAGGGTCAGACCCATTTACATGGTGGGTGGTACATGTGGCATCCATGAGGTCTTTTTAAAAAGGGGGAAATGGGGGCCCTCCACCCCCCAACACACATTGCACTTCCTCCGGTCTGTGTGAGTCAAATCCAGAACAGGTGGGAGGAAGGAGCAGACCGAGCCGTGCCAATTCCGGGCATGGGGGGAGGTGGACGCTGCAGAGATCGGGCGGTGAGCGTAAAGGCAACACAAGGAGCTTACTTTTGTGTCCAGAACGGACATGATCTTCTCCTTTGCCTCCTTCACGTTGTCCTTCTTGCCGCACACTTTGATGTGAGGATCTTAAAACGAAAAACGGGAAAATCTGCGTCAGACACCCGTCGCACAGACAGAAATGCACATCAGGATCGAACAGCAAATTTTGTATTTTGTTGTTTTTGCATCAGGCTTCCTCATCCTATGTTACAGTACCAGGAACCGAAACTCATTCAGTCCACATGTAATATAACGATAAACTTTTGTTAAACAACGAAAACCCAATAAGTCCACAGAAATTCTTGAGAACATATCCCGTGGACTCAGTGAAATTCGCTCTTCAACTAAACCCAAAACAGAACTCATAAAATGCCATAACCCCCAAAGAATTAAGTCAAAACAAAAACATTGCCTTATAATACACTCTGTCTACCTCACCTTCATCACTAAAATAAATAACATCAAGCACAAATAAAGTAACAACGTGAGCATTAATGTGCTATGTCATTCACTCTGTACTTGGTAAGTCAGTTTAATAAATGTTTTACCACTTTGACGTATCATAAGTTTAACACGCAAACATCGCTCAAAGGCCAAGGGGGTGTTAAATGTGACATGATAAACCCAGAACCAATTAGGACCATAAAGCTGATACGTTTCCCATTCCAAGCAGAGCATGCTGTCTATCACCTCAAGTGTTACACTGTGTCTTTGTGCCACTGGACTTCTTCCCACGTGACTCTACTGCCCCGGAATTTTCCAGAGACCAGGCTCTTCCTAACCTTAATCTGGGGGCTTAATTGCACATCGGCTGCACATCATACAGCACGCAAAACAGCCCAACGCGACATCAACCCCTCCTTCGTTTCAGCAGGCCGCTGACCTTCACCAGTTAAGTTCAATGTTGACATGGTACATCACCGATAACCAGTGACTTTTTACATAGTTGTCCATTAGGGTAACAATGTTCCAAAAGGACAATGAAAATTAATTGTTAAATCAGTAAGACCCAAAACTGCTGAATCACAAATCTGTACTGATTTAATCAAAAATAATAAGAAGAATCCATCCATCCATTTTCTGTATCCGCTTGTCCTATGCAGGGTCGTGGAGGTCTGGGGCCTATGATGGAAGCTACAGGTGCAAGGCAGTGAGCAACCCATCACAGGGCACACTCACACACCATTCATTCACACATGCACGCCTACGGGCAATTTGGTAATTCCTATTAACCTCAACATGTTTTTGGACTGTGGAGGAAAACCGGAGTACCCAGAGGAAACCCCTCGACAACACGTGTAGAACCTGCAAACTTCATACATGTAGAGTGTTTATTTGCAATTTGTACAAGTACGAGTATGGGTACATCAGAATGCCTCTTTTCACAAATCCCATCTTACTCCCCTTCAGAGACACACATATACTGTATGTACAGGTGAGAGCAAATCTCAGGGTCTGAGTGCAGGGTCAGGCCATTTATCTGGTGCCCGGAGCATTTTCTGGGCGGTTAAGGGCCTCGCTGAAGCGCCCACCGGCAATGTGGCTATTTTAATAATAGACAATAGATATAATAACCACTGAGGGAAACGCTTAGGCTGAGGAATGGAGAAATGGACCAGCTCGCCCCCTGCTGGCCAGTGCCGCTGTGGAAAAGCTATCCCTGGATGGAGAGGGAGTATGTCCATTCCCTACGATATGCACTGGTGGGAAGGCAGGCACTCTCTCCAATTTACGCAGTGTCAGACGGTGGGCCAGCTCCGGCGAACACAGCCCCTCCGTTGAGATGTGAAACAATACAGCCCAGCAGGGGGAGGACGGCCTGGCGTCATCTTCAAGTTCCCGTCACCTGAGACGGCTCCTCCGTCCCTTGATGGTCTTAGAGCCAAACTCACCAGAGGACTATGAAGCAGGACTCATTAGTAATACAGTAATAAAACCACGCGGCTTAAATATGATGTAATCTACACCGGGGTCCTCTACTGGTTAAGCAGCATGAAACGGATGAATCGTGTAATCAAGAGGTAGTCAGTGTGCTGGTTATAAACATTAACCAGAAGGTTATCAGTTCAGCTTCAGGGAAAAGCTCTGTGGACGCACATAAAGTTACTCCACTGAAAAACCCAGCTATATTAACTTGTATGCATGTGTTTGCTGCTTTGGATAAAAGGAGCGATTACTGGTAATTAAGAAAATGAAATGAAAAGAAAAAGGAAATTAAATGAAAGTGAAATGTAACTGAAATGAAATTAAGCTTTATTTGCCATGTATTAAGTTAAGCACAAGCAGGCAGAGGTCCTTACTGAACACTCAGTCCACCCACCATTCCCAGCAACTAGTGAAATTAACCTCTACACCTCACATTCCTAAAGTACGCCATATACAGCTCACAAACGCGCCGCTTACAGAATGGTGAACTGAGCCCAGCAGTGCAGTGTGCCTGGGGCTATCGGCAGCCTATGTGTCCTCACAAAGTCAGATTTACATAAAAATGGTCCAAAAATAACCCTTTACGCACAGTTCAATGTACCTGATGGAATTTGCTCTTATTTGCAGCTGTGTTTGAATAACTTTCAATGACTGGTGTGGGGAGAAAATTATATTAAAAAACCATGTGTTTAAACAAATAAAAGTCATAATAACTAACTTGCACAAATTCTAAATGTATAAAGTTCAACAGAAACAATTAAAACCAGATCTGGGTGTGTCTGATGAGTCATATTTTTATAACATTAAGAAAAACCGTGAAGTGCCTATTAGCCCATTCCACTGAGGCACAAAGCGACGGTTACTGCCATTATTGGCGTTGCCGCGTGATATTTCCTTGCTGAATGGATGCAGGTTATTCGATTACACGAATAGCTGGGTGTTATCTTAATAACATCCAGGAAAACTTTGTGCCACTCCCAGAAAGGGCACCCTGTGTCCACTGAACAGACGCAGTCGGCCGATCTTTCAGGGCCAAAGCCCTGACAGTGGCAACAAGCATTGAACCAGCACTGGATCATAATTGTGACAGACATCCACCATATGTAATGTCAAAAATGTTCTTAGGGTAGAACGAAAAGTTCAGAAAGATAACCAATCAGATTGTAGAGGTCAAAGCAACTAGAGGAGGTGGGACCAAGACATCTGATTGTCAATAATCTGACTGTCTGCCCTCAGAACATTTTTGTGTAAGTATAACTCCCATGAACCTTGCCATGGCTTGGGGCTGCCCTGGGGCCCCATGATGTAGAGGTGCCTGGTCCAGAAACTACAATGCAAAGGAAAATGTCCAGATAGGCAGTGAAATGCTGTGAGATCAGGAGATCTCACAGGCTGTAGAGCTCTCGCATGCAGTGACCTCCTACCAGAAGGGGGCAGTCTGCATTATTTCCCATTATACCAAATCAGCAAAGTCCATTACTCTTCAAAAAAATTTTTTGTGCCAGGTAAGATAGTAAGACTATTTAACAGAACCCATGAAACTACTGTACAACTCTTTTTTTTTTTTTTACTAATTATATAACTACCACATTATTATCCTCTAATGATTTGATGTATCAGGAATAAAGGAAGAATGATGTGAGTTTAACAGCTGTTTATAGCCCTGCCAAAACCCTAATTATCAGGAGAATACTAGCAAATACTTACTATTCTGCTGAAGAATTTAAACAAATATTATAACGATCAGGCAAAAAAAAAATATCTTAACAGCGATGGGAAGTTAATAGTAACGGGAATGAGCCCTATTGCTTTGGACATATTCTGGCTGCACTCTGCACAAAGCAGGAAACTAATCTGTTTTTCTACTACATACTTTAAATTGTTGCACAACCATTCGCGGACGTACAGAGCGAAGCCCCTGCTCAAATTTTAAGGATCCCCAGGGGCTTCTGGGAGGAACACGGGCTCCACACATCAGGGTGAAGAGGTGGACTATCGACAATCTTAGGGTGCTGAAGGTTAACATACTGATTTTATGCACTGGGAATGCAACAGACATGCATTTCGGTAACCCCTGTGACTTGTTCTTATAAATTCCGACCTTTGAACTGTACAAAACCATGGGATGATTTAGGTTTCCAACATTCTGATTTATACCTACATTTACATAACGTGACATGAATGTGAAAGCATTTTTAAGTCTGTTTTTCCAGTTTTAAATAGTCCATTTTTATTGGTTTCTATGGTTAAGGACATGAACTCCCAAAGGTTTGATTCTGGGGCAGGGCCTTCCTGTAATACCTTTAAGCTAAGATATTATGGAACGGTGTGTGTCTTTGCAGCTTATGAATCAGTCCATGAAAGGAAGGTTGCTGGTTCAAATGCTGTGGTCAGCAGAGTGATGTCACTGTTGGACACTTAAACAACATTCTTAACCCCAGTTGCTCCAGGGACTGGCTGACCTTTCTCTCTGATCCTCACTTGAGGTTATTTTGGACAAAAGCATCTTCTAAAAATAAATGTAATTTAAATATTAACCTGAAAAGTAAATCTGGATCAACTAAGGAAATACGTATGATAGACAGATGCTCTGAAATTCAATAATATAAGTTACAGAACTAAATCTCCATTAAAACAAGGCCAGAATATACTGGATCATGGACATCCTTCACACTATGCCATCTGAACAATATATTCAGTTAGTGTTGGCTGATCTAGTACTGATGAATGAATGAATGTTACATTTTTATATAGTGCTTTTCAAGACACCCAAACTGCTTTAAAGAACCAATGAGGAACCACTTCAACCACCACCACCGTGTAGCCCCCACCTGGATGATGCAACGGCGAAGCGGCAGGAAAGAATTCACCAGTTAGATATCTGGGATGATTAGGAGGCCAGAGTTGAAAGGGCCACATTGGGCAATTTTAGCCAGGAGAACAGAGTATCTCCCCTACTAATGTTATTGATTCATGAAATCATCACCACCAATCATCATAACCATCATCATCATCAGCACCACAGAAATCACCACCACCAATCATCATCATCAGCATCATCACCACGGAAATCATCACCACCAATCATCATCATCATCATCATCACCACCAATCATCATCATCATCATCATCATCGTCGTCAGCACCACAGAAATCACCACCACCCATGATCATCATCAGCATCATCACCACAGAAATCATCACCACCAATCATCATCATCACCATGGAAATCATCACCACCAATC
>JAAGVU020000041.1:10577916-10634372 GCA_011763525.2 Mormyrus iriodes | reverse complement strand
GTGAATGGTACAGTGACAAGCCCATACTACCTGAATAACATCATTAATCCAGTCATTGTGCCCCTGCATGAACAACAATAGAACAATAGAACAGGCCTAATTTCATCTTCATGGATGACAATGCTCCAGCTCATCGAGGTCGCATCATTAGGGAACGGCTGCTGGAAACAGGGGTACCTCGAATGGAGTGGCTTGCACTTTCTCCAGACCTGAATTCCATAGAAACCCTATGTGATCAGCTGAGTCGCTGTGTAGAGGCTCGTAACTCTGTACCCCAGAACCTCAATGACCTGAGGGCCGCCCTTCAAGAAGAGTGGGATGCCATGCCTCAGCCGACAATAAGTCGACTTGTGAACAGCATGAGACGTTGTTGTCAAGCTGTAATTGATGCTCAAAGGCACATGACACGTTATTGAGACACTGACATTTTTGTTGTGGTATACTCACCACTGCTGTTGGCTTTTGTTTCAATAAATTGTTTGAGATTAGGAAATCAACATTGCATGCTTCTACTTAAATGCCCTACTTTCATGATATAATATCGCTGTAGTATGAACTTTTTGCATTTTCCATAAATTTCACCCGAAAGCCAAATATCCATAACTTTTTGTGAGTAGTGTGTGTGTCTGTGTCTATATATATATATATATATAAAATTCAGTGCTGGTCTCTCAAATACAATATCTAAACCAAGCTTATCAAGCACTTGTCCAATATCACTTCACAAGAAGAAGGAAAGTGAAGGATATCTTCACAAAACACTATAAATACTGAAGCATTTCCATTTCTTATTTCAACTGAATGAACCAACATACATAGAAATCCCAGACGAATGGCTCAGTGGACAGTAGCACGACATTACACTGGGATAAACACATCTGAAACAATCAAAGTACACTCAAACGGTGCTGCCAGGAAGGGTAGTGCCAGAACCAGTTTGGCGCATTATTTTAGACCACCTGGCAGCGGTGAGGTGCATTAACACCCCCACAGGGCATGGAAGGGCCGAGTAAAAAAGCCTTCTATGAGAGGCTGGAACGAACTGGCATATAAACACTGCTGACAAGCCATGTAAACTCAATCAAATGACCTTTAGCTTTCAGACTCCATTAACATTAAAGTGTCTGTGCTGAATGGGGTAACAGCTTCTACACCACATTAAGAGTAGACTGGTTGCCCATCCCCAAAAATATACTCTTGGTTTTCTTAGTCAATAATAACATTGAATCAATATGAATATGAACAACAATACCAAATTTATTAATAATGTCCTCAGACTTATATAAAAATGTTTAAAAAACAACAGTACTCAAATTTATCACAGTTGGACCCAGGAAGGTCAGAAAGAACAAAACAAAGAACTCAGACTTACCCTTCTTAGACTTGGCGCCTATCTTCAGTTTTGATGGCCATGCTATCTGAGTTTTCGTTTCCTCCATAATCTACAGATAGAATAAGACAAATTACCATTATTGGACAATATGTCACGGAACAACAATGGTAGGCTGGTTTAACACCGCTGAAGTTGTGGCTCCAACCCCCTTCCCCCAAAGACTCTGCACCCCCCAGACTCATAATGATGCTGCACTGGACAGGCAGCAATGTAAAATGGTTGGATATTAAGAAGTGTCTGACCATCAGGTAATGATTACATCCCTTACAAAAATGGATGGGTTACCTACACAAAGATTAGCCGACAACAAACAATAAAAACCCTTCAGATCATCAAATACACCCGACTGCCAGCAAGCACTGTACTTCAAGTCATGGCAAAAATTACACATACTTCATTTTGAGCGAAAAGTAAATAGCGAGGAATTGTAGATAATTAATAATGAACCACTAACTGCTCCACCAAAGGCCTAGCTATCCCGACAGAAGGAAATTCACAATCTTTGCAAGATTTGCTACTTTGTTTTCTTATCCTTACAATGAGAGGGCACCTTGGAGAGTATCACAAGCCAAAAAAACTGTGGTTTTCAATGTTTTTTTGAAGATTGGTAGTGAGCCTATTAATTATTTTTTAAGGTTCCAACCTGTTTCAAATTTAAAAACAAAAAAAAAAAAGACGCCAAGAAAAAAATTAAAATGATAACCACCTGGTCCTTGATACTTATCCTAGATGTCATTTACAAGAAACAGTGGCAACATGATTATTTGGGCTGTTTTCCAAGGATTATATTACAGGCTCCAAAACATCTGAGAGACATCCACTCTAATGAGTCTTGAGATGTCCACCAAAAGGTAGATGGAACATGTGGCTGAATGCCACTGAAAAAAAACACAGCATAACCCAAAAGACAGTGGCTATGCAGACTATGAGCCCGCACACATTATCCCTGTATGTTTGTGTGAGTTGCCTCACTGTACTCCACTTCCTGTTAATGGACCAGGACACCAAGCAGATCTGCCACTAGAGGCAGACACCCACCATCTGGCTTCTTTTAGGTGTCCGTGGCTGGTGTGTAAGGACTCCACGATCAGTCCTTCTCTCCCCATTTCCTTATTTGTCTTAATGTCCTGGAGCGAGGCACGAACATTCAGCAAAGTGGAATGTGGTCATCATCACATCACAGAATATGAAGGATATGAGATCATATATGCAGCTTGGCTTAGGGTCTTTGAGTAAATCCCTATAAAAGATGACTAAATAGCTAAGAATAAATGCAGAAAATATACCAATGTCACCATGTACACAGCCCAGCTTTCCAAAGGACACCCTCTTACTACTGGTGACATGAAAGATCTTGCAATTCACACCATTCATATTGTTTTCTCTTGTAAGGACAATGCTGTATTTAAAAAAATGTGCACAATGTCCTCAGTGCATAAGAGCGTCTCCAAAGTCTCGTGTGGAAAATATGTCACATGATCATGGCTTTCAATCTTCCTAAGTGTAATTATATTGCCGAAAATCACATTAGAGTCTGTTACAGAATTGCTTACAGTTCCCTAACTTCACTTCTTGTAGACAAGAATCTCTGCTTTTTAAATCAGTTTCAAGGACACAGCCTTAGGGGGCATTCAGTGATTATACGCAAGTGTGAGCATGCATGTGCAGATATGGAGATGTTTCTTTCATTTTCTGTAAGCAATAATAAGTTCCATCATTTTTTCATGATGACGTTAATTGTTGCTGACGGCCCTGTATATAATTTAATGGCATTATTGTCACAGGGGCTTGTCAGTCCTGTTTCAATCTGAAACAGCTTCATAAAACTGTCTCTTTCACAATGATGTAATGCGTTCTGATTGGACACGTTTCCTTTCAGTTTCAACTTCAAAAGGAGGTAAATATTAAGCAAAAGATTTCCACTAAGACAAAAGTAGTTAAGTGATAAACTCGATTACGATCTGATGGTCTGGATGAATGTAAGCTGGTTTAAGCAGTTTATAAAGTACTGCATTTTTAATTAAATACTTTGACACTAATAAATTCACGTTGGACAAAACTAGAAGATGGTGTGTGCGTGTGACTCCGCCTCACGGGTACATCAAAAACATTTTTGTGAAACTGGAATGGATATCATACGTCTTCACACTGCACGGAATGACCTTGTGGAAATCTGACACCGTAATGGAACATTTCAAATTGGAATTCATCACTTCCAGCTGCATGGCTCTCAGGAGTAAATATGCACTGCTTTTTTGCCACAAAACTCTATTTCTAGAAAAAAACAGATGTTTTAATCCACCCAGAAACTATTTAGATACATCTGAATCATGAAGTAACAAATGTTATTTGTGAACTTCCAATTAAAACATTCTGTCTTGAAACACAGTTTGTCTCCAGAAAAATGTTACATTTTTTAAGAAGCATTTCATTGTTTTGCATTTGGAAAAGATTAAAAACAACAATTGCAGTAATGCTGGGCACTGGCGCCATCTAACTCCAGGGTTGCGGGTTCAAATCCAGCCTAGCTTTGTCTGCTTGCAATCCCAGTGTTTACGTTATCCGATTCCAAGTGTTTTGGTTTTCCAGCCACATTCCGACCATGCAGGTGAACTACTGACTTCCCCTCTGTGTCAGCAAACTTATGTGCATGTGAATTCCCAGTGACAGACTGACACCCCTCCCAGTGAATGCCTCCTTACTCTACATGGGGTGTGGAGTTAAACACCAGCTACAGGCTGAAAAAGGCCCAATTGGCAAATTATTTGCACCTGAAAAAGCTTGGCTAGGAGTTCTCTCCAGACCGTAATTTTAATTAATCAACCGTGTGCAAGGATACAATGAAAACACAGAAGCTTTGTAATGGATTTAGCACCAGCCTTCCAAGACTTTAAGAAGCAGACATTTATGCTAAATATTAAATAAGAAAAGAGGCTGACAGTCTTTTAGGGATCCTATGCTTGTCTAAATTATTTTGTTTAAAAACAAAAAAAAAACACTAATGGTGACAGCTTTGCTAAAAATACAATTGAAGATGCATTTGACTGGAGTAAAGACTAGTGTTTACATCCCCCTCCCCACATCCGCCACACTGTGAAATCGCACTTGACAGTTTGACAGCCCCAATTTACAAGCACAGCTGAGAATCAGAGTCATCAGGTTGTAATCACATTATTTTAGTATATTTTATAACTCGTCCAGGTTTTCTAGATTCACTATTTCCATTTTTGCAGTGCTTGTCAGTAAATCATAAGACATTCATTTGAAATAGGGGCCTTCTTTGCCAATTCACAAACTTGCCTGTGCCAGCTGTAAAAAAAATGCAATTACAAATGTGTAGGAATGACCAAATGAAACTAAAATCACACACTGCTCCCCAGGAACCACTGAGACAAACTCAAGCTAGTTCTGAGCCTCAGGGACACAACACAACACAAACAGCACCCTAGGGAGTCTGAACATAAAGCAGAAGCAGAGTTGCTGACGTAGGTCGCCCTTTCCAGCTAAAGTGGTCAAAAGGAAATGGCTCAGACCAGCTCCACGCAGAACCGGAACACAGTAATCATCTCCATTTTTATCTCAACGTGACTGCTGAAGAGGACTCATCTTTCACGTATTGAGTAAACTCAGCAGACCTTCAAATGACTTCAAGACACAATAAACAAACAAATAAATCAACAAGAAGGTTCTTCATCACAAGGTAATATGTCCATTCGAGAAAGTGATGTTCTGGGCAGAACACAGCAGAACACTAATCCACCAATCACAGAGTGGAATGCAAATCATTTGTCAGGATTAATCACTTCTGACCATGCCGACACCTTGAAATCATTATGGTGAACTGAAGCGACCATGAATTCCCACCAGATCATCCAGTGCCTGCTTTTAATTTTGAAACACTTAAAAAAGGTTATAGCACCACTTAGACAGCAGGCTGCATGTTGAAAAGTGTGTGTATAATTTATGGAACTGAAATAAATGTCATATATAATGATATATAAGTAGTCAAAGTCAAAATATTTATAGACATATGTGCATTAACTTATTAAGGTGAAATATGTATAGGAAAATATTTTAAAATGACTCTATCAAACCCGACTTCTCTGAATCTCAGCCTATATGTAAACAATACATAGTTATGGAGGTGGTTTTCCTTACTGACAATTTGGCGACAATTTAAAGTTATTAAGTTTTATAGAAACTGCAAATTCTTCCAAATAAGTGCCTTCAAAAAGCTGTAACGTGATCTTAAGGTACTTTCCATTTCTCTAGTAAACCTACAAGGCCATATTGTACTCCTAACTTAGACAAGTTGTACACTAAAGCCAAAGGCAACAGATCCTACTGCGCTCATTTTTCACAGTGGCATTGTTTACAGCACGTTTCAACGGAAAGATGGCGGACAGGCAAGAGCAAGCCTGAAGCATCCATCTCAGTGGTATCTATGCCACACAAGTCAGGGTTGTATTCAGCTCTCCACAAAAAAAAAAAAAACACAAATTTAAAACAATATTTCCACAGTAAAAGCTGGAAAGAGAGAGAAGCAGAGATGAGAAAAAAAAAAGAAACAGCCCAAGAATCACACTCCCTCATCTTAGGCTCTGGAAAATCCCTGACTATTGTATTATAAACCACACTGTACAAGACCAGAGGTCAGAAATAACTTGGAGAGGCAGAGCTGTTCATTATGGCACTAAGCGGAAGACTCGCAGACAGTGACTAAGAGTGGCAGACCATCCGCAGCACCACACTGCAGAGGCCAAAACAGAAAACGAGTACCTCAGTAGGCTCCGTGTCCAGTACTATGCTCGTTAAATGGCACCCATTCCCAAACACGTGTCTTTAAGTTTAAAGCTAATGTTTGCGTCCCGCCTGCTGTAAGACAATGAGATGCTTACATCAGAGCGCTGCCTTACGTCCAGTGCGTGGGTGGGTGGGCGGAAAGGAAGTCATCCAGATAAATGTTTCCATGAATGCTCCATGGATTTCAGCATGATTCACAAAGTAATCTCTTTAAAAGACAAAACTGTTCTAATGAAGATCACATGGCAGACAACAGCAGGGTATTTACATTACTATAAAGAACTAAACTTAAGGTCTTTGTGTCTGTCCTATATGCACTCATGCATCGTAAATAAACCCTACACTTCTCAAAGACGAAATGACTCCTTTAAACATACAAAGGTCACCTCAATCCTGGACAACAGTCAATCTCAATTACAAAAACATGCATGAAAAACAGGAAAGTGGGCAGTGGAAATAATTACCTTTATATGCACTACTGAGATGATTAGTCATTACAGACCTGGATGGAGATCAGTTAAAATTCAGTAATGACTAAAGGAAAAATTTCAGCATACTAATGAAGACTCATATGAGCCAAATTCATAGCCAACTGCAAGGCACCTCTTTGCAAATAAGCTTATAAAGTTAATTGCCAAGAGAGAACCAAGACAGCATAGGTTTTTGATCCAAGTTTGCAGCCTCTTTTATTTCAAAACTTTCAACAAATATGTGTGCAAAGTGAACATTTAAAAGGTTAGGAGGAGAGTGTGATGCCCATCCATGAAACCAGAGAGTGCCATCATCTTTATTCCAGCACTCCATCAGGAATCAGGTTATAGGCAGAGCCACTGTAAAAGTAATTGCTTAAAATAAATTTTTAAAAATCTAAATTTTAACATCACAACAATCATAATGAACTAAATCTAATCTAAATCCTGGGTTTTCTATAGCCGACTATGTTCGCATATCTGTAGCCACCGGTGTAGGAGAGAGTTTGATATTGGGGAGACAAGTTCATTCTTTTTTTTTTACCTCTGTCTAAATTTCCTGGCAAAAGTACCTGGGATGTCATGGGGAGACTCACTCGCAGAGGTGTTTCCGCCTGGCTCCGGTGGCACGCACACTCGGACGACGTCATCTCAAAAGAGTCAGCATGTCGGATGTATTTCCAGCAACATACCCCAGTTCAGCATATCCGAACAGACAGTCTTCATCTTATCAACTACTCTCTCTGCAGTGTTGGTGTAATTTATTGGGAAACCAAAACCCTCCAAAAACCACCACTTATGACTGACTATAACCAGCATTAACCATACTTTACTAACAGCCACAATTAGCATAATCCGTATTGAACATCTATTTGTGAATTTAGGTTCTGTCATATTAAGATATGTATTAATTTGTTTCATTCTGCATACGGAGCCGAAATTGATGTACTGAACGATACACAATGAATATGTCTGCAGTTACAGCCCTATTAAGATAAGCCTCCCCCAATACCAAAGTCTCCCCTACACTGTCACCTACTGAGCATCCGAGGATCCTCTGTGACTATGCTGCAGTTCGGCAATCGGAGCAGCGTCTAGAACAGACAACTCTACCAGACGAACACCAAAATTACCCCATATCGTTCGAAATCCCCCACAATCTATGTCTTTTGGAGACTTGTTTCAAATGAAACAGAAGTGACAATATCTTAGCTGAGCTGGGAAGGAAAATTCGGCTCGCTAGTTATTAGTAAAACTGGTATCTCTGGAACTCTACAACCAGAACACTAGAACTCATATCTAAATATAATTGAATTTGTGACTTTATACACGAAACGAAACTGTTTTTGACTGAATAATAATAATAATAATAATAATAATAATAATAATAATAGATTTATTATTATTATTATACAAAAATAGAATATCAAAACAACAGAATTAGAATGTCAGAACATAGGAATTGAATAAGTAAAAGAACGTAGGGTGTAGGAACTGTGGGGGGGGGTGAATATTTGAATTTTTAATTTTTTCCCCCCCCCCCCCCAAATATCAAACTCTCTCCTACACCCATGATAATTACAAAGATCCAATGCCAGAACGGTAAGAAACTGGAGAACTCTGCAACAGCGTGACCAGTTACACCACCCCAGAATAAATTATCTGAAAACATAAAAATAAAATGCAGCTCTTCATAGGGTGGTTTATCTTTGCATTTAACCCTATGAAATGGGTGATTAAAACCATTCATTTCAGCTCATTTTATTATTTCCTTCCGGTTTCAAATTGTTTCGCAGCAAATGTTTGTCTGCTAATCATCTGAGGCGATGAACACATGGTCATAATACATGGAAGACGTTAGCCGAAAGGAGGAATGCAGCATTCCTACATAGATCACAGCATGTTCACAGCTTACATGGCCCAGTGACAAAACTATAAAAAGTAACGGTTTTCCTACAAAAAAGCCAAGAAAAGAGCGATGTCTGACGGAGGGTGTGGAAATGATAAACAACAAACAACAACAACAACAACATTACGTTGTACGTGACCAGGCAACATGATTATGCAAACTTTGGTGGAAAACACAAATCTCACGTCTCACTTCAGCATGATAATTGAGGCAAATCCAAGGTAAAAAGATACATTACATTGTCGTAAATCAAGGGCCTTACATGCCTAAAAGTATGAATGATTCATTGCTAATCAGCACACATTGGTTGGATTGGACCTGTTTTGTAGTGAACAGTATACCTTTTCTTATAATGATGATGGGACGATATTTACATTTTGGAATCGAGAATGCAGTAACTTAACACACCTGTTAAAACTGATTGCACAGAGAGAATGTCATTGCCAGACACACTGGATATTTAAATCAATTCACAATGTTTTTTTTCGCCATACTGAAGATTAAACATTGGTTTATTTTAGTTTATTTTTACATTTGTTATAGAGCATTAGCTTGCAAGTATTTCCTACATAAACATATGAATGTCACGTCAATCCATCAATTATACGAAGGTGCAGGCTTACAAAAAAAAGTCAGGGTCAGGTGTTTAAAGCGAATTGTTTAAATAAAGTATAGTTTTACTTCTTTGGCCGTGTCCGCCTCGCCGGTGTGACCTACAGCCCCGCCACTCTTTACAAGGCTGTTAAAATTATAACCATTCAAGTGTATCATTTCGCCGAGCTGCTTAGCACATTCCTCACTTTTCACGAGTTATCAATCTACGCGGAGATTTATAATCGCACATGACGGTGCGAAGGATTTATTTTTTGAAGGAGCCGAGGCAGACATTCCCTCGCTCTTCGCAGCTAAAGCACCAAACAGCCCGGGCGGTGCCAGGCGCTGTCCCGTGTGGCGGTACTGAGGCGCTTGCCCAGCCGCGGTTTATTTTCCCACCCGATTCAGGTTTACACGAACGGGACGACTTCGGCACAAATGTCCGCACGGTTTCTGGGTAGTTATTTATCCTAAAGGGGCTTTTCGAAGGCGCGCTCGCACTGGAGATCTGCTGTTAATTGCAGCCGGGTCCTCTGCCTGAAAGTGACGGCCCGTCACGCTGGGCGCGTTCCCCACCCTCCGCCAATTAGGCTCCCCAAAGACCTTAGCTAAGAGCCTTTTGTGGAGCCCTCAGAAAAGGAGCAAAAACACGCAGGGTTCTTGCTTTCCTTGGCACGGACATAAAGGCTCCGCTCACGCAGCCCTTTTCGCCTGCCGGTGCCACTCCGGGCTACGGGCTGTCAGGACCGGCACCGATGCACGAGCGCATTACAATCCCGATTTCGCTACTGCCCAGCCTTTCATTTCATTCGATTTCCATGTCGTGTTTTAACAGCACTAAGAAAACAGTGAAGGGTGGAATATACCCTCATACCAAAAAAAATCCTATTAAACGCCAAGTCTTTCAAATTAGACAAATAGCAGAGTATAAAATTTCACTTTTATCCACAATGCTGACTATTTGAATATGCATGCCAGTGATTTATGCCTGCTTAATTCCAATAAAGTACGATACTCATCCAACATAAACCACTATAAGTGAGGCTTCAGTCTTACCTTCTGAAAGAAATCCTCCCCTCCATTGACCACTCCTTCTGTGGCAGCTGCAAAGATAACAATAATTCAGAAACATAATCATTACTTATATATACAAAAAATCAGTATAGTGATTGCAACAATTCTAACACAATCCATCTTCATATAAAAGTAAACCGACTGGTTTGTAGGTTCTCAGTCTATTACATTAACAGTCTTATATAGTTTATAACAGACTTATTGCCCCAGGTATCTCCTAATCTCATGTTCGGCCATACTATGCATTCATAATGCTTGCATATATTTTTCTATATATCCATTCTCCAACTACTAATCCAGTACAAGGTCGTGGTGAGTTTGGAGTCCATCCCAGGATGCGAACGGGCAGTCGAGGCAGAGAAAGACCCTGGATGGGATATCAGGCCATCTCAGGACATCCACGCTCACACACATACACGCCGGGTGATATTTTTAAAAGTCCTGAACACCGAATGTCTTATGGGGAGTAGGTGGCTTCCCTATTCCTGTAAGTAGAATGTCACATATTCAACACGACTTTATGTATCTGAGAGCACAGAGCAAACTACCGTGAAATGTAGCAATGCCGTTATTGTAACGGAACATGCCTATACGTTAGCCAACACAGACATGTTAATGGAGTCAAATGTATCCATTGGAAGCAAGACAAGTAAGAAGTAGCTGAAAAAATGTAGCGTAGAGTTCTGTTTCACTAGCACAGGAGCAGTAGGGAGCTGAAATACAGAGGCAAAGCAGTACAATACGGACGATTGAACATGGCAGCCATCCACGGCTTGGTCTTGCACCACTCCCAGTACAGTCACATGTACGGCATATGAAGAACATTTAAATTCATGTTTAAAATATATTATCTTACCAGAAATCTATTCCACATTCCTCAAAGTTATTTACCAAAGGAAAAATATTCCACACTGACTCTCTTCAGCTTCACTGTTTTCACTGCAGAGCTGACAGCTCCAGCCACACACCTGGCGTGAGAACACATCAGCAGAGAGGAGTTTGCTGCCAAGCATCGACTCTACCTGCATGTTAACTGCCAAAGAAATGCTCCACGCCTCCTGCTGACAAGCTGACATCGGTGATAAAATCTGGAGTCAGTCATGTGACGAGTTCACATCAGGAAAACGAATTGTATTTCTTAGTTATTTACCATTATATATTCAGATGTTACCTCCAAAAAACTTGCCAACATCCATTTATTTTCAATACCTGCTTGTCTTATGAAGGCTTGTGAGGGTCTGGAGCCTATCCCAGAAGCTACTGGTCCAAAGCAGGGGAACAACCCAGGATGGGGTGCCAACCCATGGCAGGACACACACAAACATTCCATTTACATCCACAGGCAATGTTTTTGGATTGTGGAGATAGAACTTGGAAAAAACTTCACAATGACATGGGGAGAACATGCAAGCTCCACACACAGAGCCATGGCGGAGATTCAAAGAGGTGTGAGGCAACAGCCCTAACTACTGCAGCACCGTGCCACCCCAACTCAGCAACAATAAGTCAAAGATCCAGATCCGGAGCATCCGTATTTGGGACCAGGAGCACTGGACGCTAGTCAGTATGGGTGAATCTCAATAGTTGCAGGGGAGGTACAGTACTGAAATATAAACCCAGTACTCTAAAGTAAATAATGCTAATAAGATCACAACACTTTATAATAAAAGGAGATTGCATTTAAATTTCATTAAAAATAAGGCACAAATTGCACTACAAAATCAAAAGATGAGTGCAGTAACAAACAATAGAGTACAGTAAGTTTCATTACTTAATGTAATGAAAATGCACAGTACAGGTGCTGTTTTTGTATCATGTCTGCTTATTATAGCTGTCCATCACATATGTGTTACTATATGCATTTTGTACTGCAAGTTAGATATGGACAGTGGGTGATTATACGGCTGACAGCGCTGCCCTTTCTCCTGCCCCATTTACACTAAGTGATACACCCGCTACCGTCCCACTATGTCATCTTTTAGGCATCCTTTGATCAGTGAATATTATTTATTATGGACTTTGGACTTAAATACAATAGGACGTTACTCAACAGGACGAAAGTCGACAGATACCTGTACAATGTACATTCTTTTATATTTATTAAATCAGGTTCAAAGTGTATTGAAGCAAAAATAATTTAAAAATTCCTATGAATTTGCAAGAAAAACTAGCAGTAATTCCATTTTTAGAAGAACAACTGGTCAGTCGCTCAAGAAAAATATTCAGATATATAAAAAATGTAAAGTTACACATTAAATAATATTCTGCAATAATTATCAGTATTATATTACATCCAATATTGAATGTGGCGTACTGTAAATGCCATTTCAGCTGACTAATCTTTAAGGTCATTGTCGGGATATCAAAGTTCTACAAAAGATTAGAAATATAGATATTAATTAAACTACAGCTTTGGAACTTCACAGCAGGTACCCAAAGCAGCCAATACATATATTTTCACTAGAAATGGTATGCCAACCAGTTTGGCACAAGTACTCTTATCTGGAAGCCATTCACAGGTCTGCAACATAAGCCGTCTGGAAAAGGTAAAAACTATGTCTCTCCCTGCCAAACTGATCCACCAGAGGTTACTAAAGAAATCACTGTCAAAAAAACAGCATGGTCGTTACAAAAAGACAGCGTTCTCAAAAGCCTGAACATTTGCCTGTCGATAAATCCCGGTTAGCCAAATCTAGGACCAGCTGGGAACATTTACCCCTGCAATAAAAAGACAAAATAAAAGGAGGATTTAAAATTCACAGTGATGCCATCACACTTCCATATAAGTGCAACAACCAGCTTTTCACTTCGACACAAAATAATAATAAAAGTTTTTTTTCCCCTCTATTTTTACTTTGCATTTGAGCATTCAGATTGATGGACTGGTATACCTGGTGAGGAATGCCAACTGAACACAGCCACATAGGTCTCTAAAATTCTTTTAAAAACATGAAAACGCAAAATGTCATAAGCAGCCAATGGGGCTCATAAGAAAACATATCATATATCTAGTATTTGAAAACAGAAGAAAGCAAACACACGTTTCATACATGCAGAGCAGCCAAAATGATAAACTGACCATATAATTCTGTAAAAATCAGTTAGCCATTTGTCATGAATGAAAGCGATGCTTTACAGCAGTGTTTCCCAATCCGGCTCCCAGTAAAAACGTGGACTGTCAGGGGGTCCCCGAAGACTGGGTTGGGAAAAACTGCTTTAGAGGACAGGACGACAGAAAAACTGTCCAGGAACAAAACCGAGAGTTTGTTAGCTGGGTTGCCGTTCATTGATTGACAACAGCAACAGTCAGCAGCACCACCCGATGAAGAACACTTTCCTATGACAAATCTGAAATGCCTACATTATTTATTTTTTTTCTTAAATCTGGTTGTTTTTTTGCAGTTCCCATGAATGCAGGCTTCAACTGCACACCCAAAAGGGTTTAAAAAGAATTTAGTATCTTTCAAACAACCTAAAGGTAAAGTCACATACAAAGAAAATTATCTGAATTTTAAAGGTTTTTTGGCATGTGTACATTACCATAATAGCCTGGTACCATTTAAATTAAAATACCACACAGCTAACACAGTACGGTCACCATTTTCTCCAACCTTTCCTAAAACCTTGTCAACTTGTATAAAATCTGAAAGCCACAGTAGGTGTGGGAAAAAGCCTCTTTTCCCCCTCAAAAGCTTTAAATACAGATTGCAGTAAAAATAAATTATAGTCTTTCCTTTGTTCATCCTTGACTTGTGCTATTCACAATCAACTTTAATACCTTTCCAGTCTTGTCACGCTATTCAAGGCAAACCTTTCCAGTTGGCCAGCAACAAATATCTGGACTTACAGTAACTGCCACGACAAAAAATGAACTGGATCAGACATCTTCATAAAAAGTCAAATCAATCTGGAAAAGCTTCCCTGAGAATGGCATACGGTTTGCATGCAATGTCCTCAAGATGGATTTCCATTCCTCTGAGTCTTGTCAACTCATGCTTCACAGGGATTAAACTCTACACCACCCACTACACCCATTTTTACCCCACAAAATAATGCAGGGTTTGCCTGATGTTCATATTGGCACCGGATGCTTTGAGTAATGCAAGGGGAAACTTGCCAGCAATGCTGTTATGGTGTGAAATACTAAATCAATAAATCAACTAAATGATCTGATACAGAAACAAATACAGAATTCTGGCCCATTGAAGTGTCATGCAATGGCAACTTAATTATATAAATTAAACTGAAGATCTTTCAATGCAATTGTCTGGCATTCGAGGGACTGCAATGACATGAAAGTTCAATCATTGTCTTGGTCTCCATCTTCTTGGCATCGTTAGTGTCTTTCTGCCAGGAAAAATCTAAAGGTGGCTTGCTGTGGATTGAGTTTGAAGCGTGTGCACAGAGAAGTCACGACAGGCCTCTGTATGTTTTTTTTTTTAATTCACCAAAATCCCATTTTCTGCGCTGCATGCAAGACAGAAGCCACTAATTGAGCTCTCTTTATGTTCGCCTACACTAGGATCATCATCTCAGATTTGCTTCCTCTCCCAGCTGTCATGTGGTGTGAAGATCCGTGCTTCACTGGATCTGGAGGCCTCGGGAGAAAGAATGCCCCCCCGTTGCCTGGCAACATTGAAACAAACTTGCAGATGTGTAATGTTCCACTTCGGATAAGGACAAAAATCTGTCTGCTGACTTTTTATTTGCCGGACGATATTTCGCAGGTTTTACTATGGTTGTAATGGAAATGTTTCATAATTTGCTCAGCGAAGCGCATGGCTTTATGGTTTTTAAATTCGCCAAACAAGCCAGTTAAATGCATCACACATGATCATCAGCAGAAAGTATGTTCACCGATGATGGTTATAACATCTGCAGTAGAAACAATCATAACACAAAAATTCTGCTAGTCACAAACCCTAGGCCATTCGCTCATTATTCCTAAATCTATTATAATAAAGTAGACAACCACCACACACAATTTAAAAATTTTCACTGTTCCAAAATAATAATTATTATTACTATTATTATTATCAGTATCATCATCATCATTATAATTAACGATGATAATAATAATAATCATAATAATAATAATAATGATGGTGATTATAATAATTACCGTTTGGTTTCCACCTTAACGTCATTCTGGCGGTGCTTGTTCACAATTTAACTAAATTTTATTATTTTAGCAAAATAAATACAAACTGTTTTGGTTCATGACCTTAGAAATTAGCAGAGAGATACTGCATTATCTGCAGCAGGAGTCTCAAACTCAAATTACCTGGGGGCCACTGGCTGTGTGGTGTTCCCCCAAGGGGGCCACGTGAGAAATCACACACACACACACACACACACACAGTGTCCCATCTTTTTCAACTTGAAATTTTAACTTTATACAGTTATTAACTATATTCAACACATTTTGTTTATTCCTTACTACCAGAAACCTGGCAGTGCTCCGGTGGAGCAAGACGAGTAACATTTGTGTCGAGGGAGTTGACAGAGAGAGGGAGTTGTCTGAGAATGGTCTGGACATGGCCATCAGCCTGGACCTGCATTTTGACTTACTTAAGTTCATAGTGGAGAAAATTGTCTCACAAAGATATGTGCTTCCAAACAGACATATTACCCGCTTGAACTATTTGGAAAACTCTAGCAAGAAAACTCAGAAATTGTGCAATCATGTCTGGGTTTCCGTTTGCGTCGCTAAACTTTGCTTTGAGGTCAGCGCTACACTATGTGTATAAGCTCTGTCTGAAGTGAGCATATCGGTCATGATTAAAATTAGCGGTATGATTAAAATTAGAGCTGCCACAATGACTGTTTTTCTATGGATTAATCTAGGGACTATTTTACCGATTGGTCGATTAATCTAAACGATTAATTTTCCATCAGGGAATTAAATTGACCGCTTAAGTTATTTTTATTTTTACAACAAGAAACTGTGCCATTGCAGGGCTTTAGATCATGGATGCCAGCTTTTCAGCACTATACGGGTATTATATTCGTTCACATTTTGATAAGCAGATTAGTAGTATGCCTAAAATATTAATGAGATGCGTATTTTGATGCCCAAAAGTTAGTAATTTGAATAAATGCGGCATATTCTTATGCTTATTATATTCGGTTAGTGGAGCACGCCACTTACGTATTTGGTATACCATGGAAGCCATACGCGTTTTAGAAATCATAAAGGTAATTTCGTTAAAGTATTTTTTTAAAACGATGCGTCGATTTAAAATATTGGTGTCCACACATTTTCACAGTCGATTTCATCGACTATTGCGACTAATCGCAGCAGCCCTAATTAAAATGTTCTGAAAATGTTCAAAAAGTACTGACACACAAACTTCCTAGCTGGAATTATGCGGTCAGGAAAAAACACCTACTAAAACACGTATGTACCTATTAGCCTCGAGTAAAGCATTATCTTCACCCGTCCACTGTGTGTGCGGAGTAGCTGCCTGAACCGAGCCTGCTACACAGAGTAGGGATCTGCATTCCCGCGGCGACTGCGCGACATATATTTTCACTTTTGAATGCGGGAGCGGGAGAACAGAAATGACTCATGGCATCCCGCAAAAAGAATTAAATTAATTGCTCATATACGTTTTTTGTTATTTTATCAATCCGTTATTCATATTGGTGAATAAACAGGGCATTGGGTATGAGAAATCCACATTACAAATAAAATTTATTATAATTATTATTGTTGTTGTTGTTGTACGACAAGCTTCCCCAGGAGCTTGCAGGACCAGACTTAAAATATGTGGGTTGGAGCGTAACAAAATAAAATGATTGGGTGGATGTGTGGCAGAATCTTGCAGGTGCCAGATTAAAAATTCCGTCTGAAATCTGATACAGACTGCAAAGAGGAGAGCAGAAACAGCATGATTGGCTAACATGCGGGTGACATTCATTCTTATGTAAACACGTATGTAAACACAATTTATCATTATCGCGATCAGAAAAAATATCGAGGCCACTTCCATACATCGTTCGATAAGGCGATATCGTAATTATTGCAATAGGCCTAGTTACAAACAATTTTTAAAGTAAATACTCATTTTTATAATTATGATAAATTGCTAATGTTTTTCCTGGGGTCATCTGACATGTAAATGTAAGTATACCTGACCACCATACTGATATTTTTGTGATCATCCCCGAAATAATCTCTCAAAATTGAATACAACAAGAAATTTTAAACTAGGGCCTCAAAAACAGTATGTATACAAGTAATGTATTAGTTTATTTTCAAATTTTAACACTCTCAAATTTAAACACACCACATGGACACACAAAAAAAAATGCTTACATCCATAACCCATTTACTTGCTAAAGAAAGCCCATTTACTCAAAGAAAGTCATTTTTTATCTGACCAATCAGAATTCAGCCTCAACAACATTACCGCCACACATACAGGATCTATTTCACACTTAACCATGATCCAATCAAATCATCCAGGTTTCATAAAACTACTACTTAAACATAAATATCCACTAAGCACAATCTGAACATTTCCCATGATAATAAGAAAGCTTACACAAACAGACAAAATATAAAGTGAACGTTATGAAAAGATTGAAACAAGATAAACTGAAACTTATACATTTTACCATATTTGAAATGAATGAAAACTCCCATGTAAGCCTGGTCTAGCTGAACCAAATCCCAA
The DNA here is from genome assembly GCA_011763525.2 of Mormyrus iriodes. Lineage (NCBI taxonomy): Eukaryota > Metazoa > Chordata > Actinopteri > Osteoglossiformes > Mormyridae > Mormyrus > Mormyrus iriodes. Next base: position 10,616,447 of record JAAGVU020000041.1, on the reverse strand, counting down.
ATTTTCCCTCAAGAATTTTGAAGCCAGATGATAATACACTCCTGAGAGCCTAATCATGTGCAAAAATCGCATTCGTAAGCAAGTTCTCCAAAATTTCCTAATTGTAACAGCATGGTACAAACCAGGCTGTAACTGCACACATCTACAAGAAACAGACTGCGAGGCTGTCTATAATTCAGGGCAAAAACAAATGTAACGTCTGTTTTCTTCTCTGCATACTTCTTAGTTGCTATTTTTGCTTTTTTTTACATTTGTGGAATGGGGAGAGCAAAAACGATGCAAGGTTCAAGATGCGAGGGGCAGCTCTGCTGTATGGCAGAACCTGCAGCGACGATCGAATCCAGAGCTGCTTTGATAACATGTCCAGCTGCGTAAATAGGTGAAATGCCCGACGTAAGCTGTGCGAGTCTATTTGGGTAATAGCGTCTGCTAGGAATTCTGCAGAATGTAGGAATGTGCCAAGCGGCTAAACGACAAACACAACACTATGATTGGCGCATTCCCCTGCACCCCCAAAGGCTGCTGCAGCTGTTCCCTTTTCAAACATCTCATAACTGAGTTACATCTAACGCCGGAAACCTGTCAACAACTAATTTGCAGCATAGTATCGACCTGATAAACATCAGCCAGTCCATTTTCTACATATTTTCTGTCATGCATCTTATGTTGAACAATGTTTTCTTCTATAATATACTGAACCAGCTTCGCAACAAAAAAACAAAGTTCATTTTAACTAGCATACAGTGTGTTCAATGTGATCAGTTCAGTGTGATAAAAATCGAAAACAAAGTGGAAACATTTAAACCGGAATATCTTTAGTTTGAAATTAAATTGAATTTGATCATAGAGGACTGACAGCGTAGACATATTGTTGACTAATTGATAAAATAGACGAGAAACTGCACACCAAAGAACCACATCAACTTCTTTCATTTTCAGTTCCTACAAGCAGAAAATTATAAGAGCTGTTTTCATTTTGGAGAAGAAATACATGTAAAATATATAAATAACAAACAAACCATTATATTATGGGTGTTTTATCATTTTGATTGATTTTGGTGAATGAATGTGTGGTGAATGGTATAAGTAAAATACAAAGCATTTTTATTTTGCATTTTCTATTTTCCATTCAAACGTTATAATCACACATCTGTTGTGTTTTGAAAGCAGCACATTTCTCCCAAGGACCCCGGCTGCCTCTTGTGTAATTCCTTATTCTTCCTCTTGTCATAACAAAATTGCCGTTGCCGGCCAGCATTTTTCAAAACCAGGATCTTTCAAACAGCTGCTGCAAATTAACCTATGAGAGCGCTGGGAACGCCCCCACCAAGTTCTCGTCAGGACTCCGCGGGACCAAGATCTGTACCACTGAGGGCTTCCTGGACTTTGAGGTCAAGCTTACTACCACATGAAGGAAAGTTTCAACCCGAAAAGACAAAAAAATAAAAATAAAGAGAAGTAGTTTGCCTGTAACACATCAGCATGGTCACTTAAAGAGAAATTCTGGCCACAAAGTTAGCGGCAGGGTGATTACACGCTGTTCCCCCATACTGTTACCACTTTGTGATACCCTCTCTCTGAATTTCAGGCCCGTAAAAATTCACTCCGTGACAAACAGATCATGGAACGGACCGGGTTTCAGCACTGAGCGGACAAAGGGCCACGCAAGGAGCTCCGACTTCTGAACGGCCGGGTTTTGTTTCCCTAGGCCCAAATCCAGTGGAGAGGCAGCCCAAAGCACATTCCACTCAGCATTAACTTCCTGCCCAGTACTTTTATTCAGCAGGCAGGGGACAAAGACTCAGTGAATACGTGCAGCGTGTGCGGTTATTTGCCGCAGATGGACATTCTGCTGAAATTCAAAAACATTTATCCAGGGCGTTTCTCGTTCCTGCACGTGAGCCGTTCTTAATAATACTCAGGGACAAACGTCGAAGCCAACCAGATGTCAGGATAGGTTGTCGGTTCAGAGCTCATATGAGCCAAATCCATACTGGCACTTCAACAGAACTGAAGGTTGTCATTCAAGCCATGTGCCTGTGCCAGAGACAAGAGTAATCTTTATTTTGAATAAGATGACCTGATGGTTGTGAGCATTCCAGGTCATCATTCTATCCAATTCTACCCCTATAATCAAACACATGTTTGCCAGCTCTTTGCTGTCTTTGAAAAATAAGGATTTTTTTGCATCATACACAAAATGCACAAGCCTTTGGCACTGAGCTCCTGTCCTTGAATAAAATCAGTTTCAGCCCAAAAAGTTAATCTACTTAGCATATGTTTTACCCCACTGTCAGAGTAATACATTCTTCACTTTCTCAAGTTTCAATAATAAAAGCAAATGGATCAAGGTAGTCTTCAAACATCCCAGTATTACACTCCTTGGTACTGTGTCTCTAACTAGTGACTATCCATAATGTAAACAGTTTGAAGTAAGATGCTGTCCACTCACAAACATACATGTGCTTTATTTACACATTTATCCCAATCAATCATTTGCAAAATCACCTTGGTCAAATCTGCCCTGCATCAATAAAAAATTCAACACGTCAAAAAGGCGTTTACCATTGAGAGTCTTGAACACTGAGAAATTTTTCAGCGACACTGCCAAAAAAACATTTAGCAAATTGGCCATAACAGAGCAAAACTATTACTCAATTTGCATCTTGTGAGTTCCCAAGGTCACTGGGGAAGGAATTAGGTAAATCATTGCTCACGGTTTAAGCTGGGAAAACATCTACCCTAGCGATGAGTAATCCATGGATTAAAGATGAACCAAAGTAAAAGCAGAGATATTGCACCATTTTGTCCTTTTTCACAGTAATACAGGTGGAATACAAGTTATATCCTGATGTCTAAAATGTATCACTTTACTTTCCATTGCTTATAATTTGAGAGTTCCTTTTCCTTCCAGTTTTAGAGCAAGAATAACTTTGGAAACTGCATCTCTGCTATAAAAGATGTCATCAGAATAAACTAAAATAAAAATACAGTCATAAATAGTTCTATAAAATGACATAATACAGGTGCAATGTACTGTAATTATAGCCTCTATTTAATTTTTTAACATGGTTTTTAATGCTTTAGATATACCAAGGGGATAGATTTGGGACTGGATGGTGGGGACATGTCCCAACCAACACTGTGGGAGTACCATGTGTTTACGGGTGGGAGGTTCCGAGCTAATTTGGTTCCTATCAATGCTGAAACCAAACCTATGCCCTTGATATGCACATAAATGAGTGCATATCAACACAACCAGGTAACCTACAGAAGTCACGCAGCACCACACATTTATATTTTCAACATCTACCAATGCAATACATTTATGTATTTAAGTCCAAAATGTCATGTTGGGAGACATTTTACGCTTTGCAAAGTAAAGTAGCACAGCTTTGAGGGTCTGCATGACCTGCGAATCAGGACAGTATATTATCTTCATTTGCTCCCTCATTCCTTCCAAAAAATGACTCTGGGGTTACGTCACTGTCTGTCTTACATAAAGGGAGAGTTCATGACACCAAACAAACTTACGACTTGCTGCATGATGTGGCGAAACGTGGCCAAAGGATGTATATTACTGGAAAATTATTATTATAACACAGAAACTTTATAATATATTATAATTATATTTATATATTATTATTATATTTATATATTATTATTATATTTATTATGCATTATTGCAGTTATTACATATTATTACAAGTGCACATTCACAGCTCCGATTTGTCTTTAATGAACTGGCATGAAGTCTGGATTATCTGTACTAGGGCGGCATGGTGATGCAGTGGTTGGCACTGTCACCTCACACCTCTAAGACCAGCGTTAGAGTCTCTGCCATGACTCCATGTGTGGATTTTGCATGTCCTCCAGGTACTCCAGTTTCCCCCCACAGTCCAAAAACATGCTGAGGTTAACTGGAGTTGCCAAATTGCCCATAGGTGTGAATGGTGTGTGTGTGTGCCCTGTCATGGGTTGGCCCCCACATCCTGGATTGTTCCCTGCCTTGCGCACGTAGCCTCCGGGATAGGCTCCGAACCCTCCATGACCTTGAATAGGACAAGCGGGTTCAGAAAATGGGTGGATGAAAGGATGGATTATCTGTACTGAAATTTATGCGATTGGGGGTCGTGAACTTAATCAGACGTGTAGAGGTCAATGTGCACATCCTCTGGTCTTCCTGCATCTCAAATGTACAACAAAACAAAAATATTCCTCACTGTTCGTCATCATCATATGTAAATATACCTCTAAACTGGCCCCATCCAGCCCTTGCAATACTGTTTATCCATGAAACCATGGGAACTGAACGACAGAGCAGCTCATCTGCAGCACTTCCAACTAGAAAGGAAAAATTTTCCGTTCCACTTCTTCATTCAAATATTACTCATTTCGAAGTGGCAAATTACTCTTTTTTTTGGAAACCGTAATGCTGAAAACTGCTTGTTTGCTTCACTCGAAACATAGAAAACCTTGAATAAACACACGAATGTATACAGGCATCAGACGGCAACTCAATAAATGCTCGATTGTTGTGGCTTTGACAAGGAGACTGTTGCATCATTGCATGAACAGCAAAACAAAGTCCAACTGTAAATAATGACAATTCCAGTATCTTGACTACAGCTTCGGTAACCTTCCCTTCTTTCAAAACAAAATCTCATGTACAGTCCCTGTATTACATTTTTTTTCTGAATGATATTTGTAAATTTGCATTAAAAAAACAAGCGTAGATGCCAAACTGTTCATTGTACAAAGTTCAATAATCAAATTTAAAAAAGAGGTTAAAACACATTTTGAAATGTAAACGTACCTAATTTGGTTTTTTAAGAAAACTGATTTGCATAGTTTACAAAAAAATAGATTGCAAAATACACCCATAGAAAGAGGTGAGTTGGCTTCACAGGCATGTGGTAACACCATCATTAAGCTCCCTGGGACCTGAACTCCAGTAAGAGTTCCCTTAAAACCCTCCCATCTCAAATACTTTGGCTCCCCCCAAATTTCCAAAGATGCTTTACAAGGAGGAAGGAGGAAAAAGAGGGGGGGGGGGGAATTCCAGCTAGCTTTCTCAAGCAATGTACATGCTGGAACCACGTTTAAGGGGGGCAATGACTGATTTTTTATAAATCTACCAAATTTACCTCTAGAAAATTTAAAATACAAATAGGTAGTACTAAAATTATTACCTTTTTGACATAGGAGTTTAAATAGATTAAGTGCCACTTTTAATAAGGAATGTAGGCAATCAACCCAACAACATACAAACATTTTAGCGGAAAAAAATAATACAGAAAACTGACTCAGCACCTCAGCTAGCTGATTCTCTAACAACAAAAAAACCACACTAAAATGTGGCAAAACGTTAGTTGTTAAAATTAATATTTTTTTCTATTATATGGAAAGGTATCGATAAACTGGCTAAGTGTCATACCATAGAAAAGTGTATCTCATTAGTGGAATTGCTGTGTTAATGATTAGAGGAAGAGAAAGATAAACTGCATTTTAATTTAGTCCAGCTGGAGTTCAGAAACCAACCCACCTAAGACAACTGCTCAAGGCTACTTTGTAGTTTGCATTAGGGTCATGCATTATCTGAATAAGATAAATTTGTTTCTGAGGAGATTCAGAAATTAAAAATGCATTTCAGTTTTTATTCAGTTCCCCCCCCCATACCTACTTGCTTAAAAATTTGGAATATAAAATAGGCTTCTCTTGGAACATGAGGCCTTCAGGCTCTGACTAATTGGCATAGCAAAATGTAACATGCCCGGCTATCATGTTTTGTTAATCCACAAATGACCATAATTCAACTGGTACGTTCAACAGCTGAAATCACTCAAGTTTCCAAAGTGGACGTTTCAGGTACTTTCAGAAAATGTGTACTCTGGTTCCGAAACACACTCTGAAACATCTTCAGTCAGTCTAGGACATCCAGAAAGAAACCACATCTCCACATACTGAACCTGTAGTACTGCCGGCAACAGCCTATAATCCCAGACGCCACAAACAACTCCCAGATTACTATTAGTATTATACACTATCTGAAGAAATAATGATATGATTGTCTTTGAGAAACGAATTGCACAAGAAAAGGATTCCAGACAAAAATCATATGCCTCTTCTACTTTTAAGATTGGAACAATTATTTCACTTAGACGTTATCTGAGGGTTCATTAAAGGAACAGGAACTGACAGCCTCCTTTGGAAGGAATCATTCAACAAAACTAGGAGGCCCCTCTATGGAGGAGCTTTGAAACAAGCCGCAACACTTTCTGCAAACCTTCTTGCTACATATATATGTACTTCGAGCAGCGTGATATGACAGAGATGAATCAGTTGTTAAATTAATAAAATGCTGAATCTGTAAAATACCTTGGGTAAATGTTTCTGTGTGACTTTAGTGTCACCTGTCAGATTTCTCAGCATTAAAATCTTTAGAGAAGACAAAAATACATATCTAAAACGTAAAGACTTCTGACCAGGAATTTTGGAATAACTTGACTTGTATTCAAGCCTAACGATTAAAGATTAAAATAATAAAATACAGCCTTGCTTGCATGCTCAATAAACTTCTCTGGAACGTTTTACCCATTTGTTATTGGTTTAAATTGCAAAAAGACTTCTGGGTATAGGAATGTACTATAGCACAGACTCAAGAATGCAAATGTGTGCACGCACATACACACACACACACGCACACACTCACAAATATCTGCAGACAGGCAAACCAAATTTACACCAATTACAAGATCGACACCACAAAAATTTAAGCAAAACAGAGATCAGATACTACAGCTAATATATGAACCAGGTGTTTATACAATAACACAAAAAAAACTCAAAAAATCCAGTCCAGAAAAAGCAAATATTTTTAAGTAAAATTGCATTCAATTAATGAGAATTTTTTGTCGTAACATCCCAGAGAAAGGCAACAGAGTGTGGTATGTTTTTAATCCTTTATTGGTTGTGGTAGTGTGCTGTGGCATTCTTAAAGACTGTTCTTTTCCTTATTCCTTGGCATGCAAAATAAACTATTACGTATTTACTTTATACTTCACCTGATTGGACAAAAGCACAAAGGTTGATGAGACTCTTTCAAATGAGAATTTTCCCCCCTCCAGACATAAGCTATTACACTTAGATTAAAAAAAAGTTCCACAAAAACTACTACTAACATTTAACAAAGTAAACACTATATATCGTACAGCCTATTGGAGATTCGTTCAGTGACCTTAATGGTACAGATTGGCGTTTGAATTTACAGACTCGGTGATACAGTGTTGCCTTAAAGAGGCTCCAGTTTTAAAATGTATTTTGTCATTTACCCAGGTGAGTGGATCTACACTGGTTCATTAACCCTATAAATTTAAAGGAGAAAAAATCCACTGTTTTACACGGGAATATTCGTCAACTTTGCCTTATATACTATAGCGGGTGTCAAATAAGATTTTTCAGATATGAGTGTAGGGAGGAGAGGCAGTTTGAGGGAAAAAAATATGAGCTGTTGAAGATTAACCTACCTCCAGCAGAGAACAGCTACTTCAAGCAAATACCGCAAGGCTCAACAGTGTTGAGTCATAGAAAGGAGGTAGACAAACACCCACAGTAAATACACATTCTACCAGGGATCAGCTCCTCTAAAAGCAAAGTAAGGGTGTCTTGTAATCCTAATTTGACAGATTGGAGACTTTTCAGTTTGAGGGATGTCTAGGTCGACATCTCTCTATCACTATGCAAATCCTCGAGCTTCTACACTGCAGGCTCCTACCCAACGGCTTCATTAATCAATACCTTATATTTCACAGAAGGTAGGTGATGGTACTGTAGCCAGAAGCTAATGTGGCTACAAAGCAGTGCATGATTTGTAAAGGTTGATAAAAACATCACTTAATATAATACAGAATACATACTCAAGTAACAAGTTATGTGGAGATTTCACAGAAAAGCTTATGACAATAAGAATGTGAGCTTTAAAGAATGGGTCCCTATTAACAGATCCAAAGAACCTACAATGCTCAGTTCAGTGTTTCATTTTATTATAATTATTAAGAAGAAAATAAATGGCAATCTACACGTATTTCTGATGCAAGTATTTGATGGTGATGAGGATGATTATCTAATAATAATAAAAATTAACAACATCGTCATCATATATTTGCATCAGAAATAACTAGCGTTTCTGCTCCAGCACTGACCCACCCACTGCATGGAGACACTCAAGAGGAATGCAGAGTCTGATTCTGCCAGTAAATTACAACAAAGTCCATTAAAGTCGGGTTACTTTTCTCTCTCCCTGTGGAGTAGTGAAAACAAACCAGGACTTTAGCAATAAATAGTCGTTTTTCATGAGCCTCTGAATACCATTATCTTTAAAAACATGTACGCAGGTTCCAGCAGCTAATATCGCACACAGCACATGTGTACTACATACTAGCGATGGGGAAATAACACTGTAAAGGCTTCAGTGAGTGGAATTATGGGGTTCTCCAACACCGCTTGGTTTAACTTCACAAGCAAACAAAAAAGTGGTTTAAACCAGTCAGTAAGCAAACAATACTCCCACATAACATGGGCTTTAATGCCACATTTCTCCAATCACTAGACATTCTACGGTTTTAGAAGCAACTTTATTAAGTTATTTTTAAATGCCGGCATGGAATTGTCTACTTTAAATATAGTTGCCAAAATCATAACATTTGATTAAAGAAGGCTTTAAAGAAAATATTAATTTACTACAATGTGTAGCCATCGTGATGTAACATTTGAAACAATGTAGCGCTGGCACTGCTTTTGATGACCGGAAAGGTACAGTAAATTATGCGCTATAGAATCAACAGGGACCCCTACTGGTCAGGTCATAATATAAACGGATATTTCCACACTGTCTCTAATGAACGGCCACGTTTGCCTTATTCTCATGGCGGCATGCTAATAGGAGAATTTCAAAGACACAACCACTTGCATTACTTTATCAATCATAAAACAATGTCTCAGTGAAACGGGAAGGGAAAACAAGATTATACTGAACATAAAATGTAGACCGGGATATAATTACCCTACAACTCATAACTGAGATGTATAATTAATGTCCTTAACTTTAACCAGAACCAACAATAACATTAAAACGTGTAAAAGAAGCGATTCCCCGTTTTATAAGCATTGGAGCAGATTCACTAAAGATACCGCAATCACTTAAGTACTCAGGCCGTTTTCATAGTTTAGTTATTGCATACAATCCTATTTTCACCCTGAGAAATAATAAGCCTCTAGGAATTTAAATCCCGTGCCCCTAAGTTTTCTGCTCCAAAATCACAAATCACCTTCTCTGCAAACGCACATTTTGAAGACAGTCATAAAATGCATCTCACCATACATTATACTGACGTTAATGCACGAACAATCATTTTAGACAAACATCGAAAATAGCTGATAGATGTTTTTCTTTTTATCCTTCCCATAATGTCCTAAAGTAAAATAATAAGACTACAATAACCGTACATAAATGTTACATTATTGATTCGTCTGCAACGGACTGGCATGTGAACCACAATCTTGTGCTCTGTGCTGCTAGGATAGGATCCAAAAGTTAGTTGGATGGATGGATGGATGGACGGAATCATTAATTCGAATTTTACCAGCAACAACAATTTAGCAAAAGTCTGAAAAAACAGACGGAAGTGGGATAATGTCTAGTATCTATATATCTACTATACAAATCATCTAATCATTCTAACGGTAAGGGACACCAAAAGTGTACAGAAAAAAAACTAAACGGTTGGGTGCCCAGACGGTAAAACAGTTTGTTCTGTCAAAACTTTAGCCACATTTACTAAATCACGTCAATCTGCAACCAAAAAAAAATTGTTTTCCAGTAATTATAGTGGAGCTTTTCTGAGTAGCTTAGCGTCAGAGTCATGGATACTGATGTGTTTCGCTATGAGAAAGCTTAAGTATGCATAACTCTTACTCCGCACGTTCAGTTACAGCCAAATGTAAAAGCATTTAAAATCTTTTATATGCACGATTCAAGTCATAATAGATATTAAAACCACAACACTTCAAAGTTCAAATCCAGCAAACACAGACCGATCAAATGACCAAAGTTTGCAAGCAACTTTCTGTAAATAAATGACCCGATTTGTATGAACAGATTTACCTAATAACATGACTTCAAGTTTCTTGCGGTCCACGCGAAAGCGCTCCTCTGTCCACTCCGGGTCGGACGGGGCTTTCGGTCCGCTGGAGTCATCCTCCGACACGGGGAGCGGGGACTCGGTGCTACGCTCGCTGTTGGAGCCCGGGTCCGACTGCTGCATGTATCCGCTCAAGGTGTCGCAATGGGCAGCCATGGCGCCTGCAGAGCACCGCTACAAAAAGCCAGGGCGCCTCGCTGAGTTAAAACTATACTAAACTTAGAAACCAGCCGCCCTCATCCCCCCTCGCATTCCTCTGCAACTAAGTGAAAGTCATTGTTTTTTTATGTCTTTCATTCACTGCTTCTTCCCAACTACAGATCCGTCCGTCCGTCGGTACAGCGCCGCCCTTAAAAGTCCACTTCACACTACTCCGGCCAGCTGAGATCCCGAAGTAAAGCTGGGACACGCATCCCAAATGGTTTCTCACATGTGTCAAAACTTACTTCACCCATACTCCTCCCAAGGTTTTTCCTTTTTTTTTCGCTGCGCCCTTTGGGCAATGAGCAGCAGATGTTGCGTTCTGAATGAACCCGTAACAAAATAAGTTTAAACAAAATACATTTTGCAGGCATGTGCAATTTTTTTAAAGTTGTATTCTGTGCAACGTAAGTCGAGATATGATTTGTTTTACATTTAGTTAATGCCTGTGCTATTGAGGTTACTGAGAAAATATGCAAACGCGTCTTAAGAACACACTACGCACATATATTTTGATTAACCTAAAGGTCAAATAATACAATGATGAATAATCTTAAGTGGCACGTGCGTAGACTGCCTTGTCACACATTCAGCAGTTCATACAGAAAGTGCCTTGAAAGTTTCTTGGTGGTGACGACTCTGGGGGGGCTTAAGGAAGTCATAGGAGGTTGAACTGCGGAAAGGAGGAAGCAATATGCCCCTGACGATATAAAAGTAAACAATAATAATGGGAACAAGCAACCACTCTGACAGAACAAAAGAAGTTTTATACCTTGTTTAAGAGTCTGAACACGTACGCTACAATTTAAAATATGGAAACAATTTTGTGAAAAGTATTATGAATAAAACAACCAGAATTAAAGGAAACCATAGTCACTTATCGACTGTTGTTTCTTGTATTATCTATCCCGACTGGAAAATATCTAATCTAAAATGAAAAGTACTACAATATATAAAAGCATATTTTGCAAATTAAGAGACATCACAGAGATCTTACGATACTGTAGGGCACAATTAAATACATGCTCACCCAGCATCCAGATATGTCACAAATGCAGGCAAGCCATGATTTTCAAATCAGATGCAAATCAATTTTTAAAAATTTCCACATGCATCAAAACGTGGCAAGATACTTGATTATCCAGACAAATTATGGCCATTCATTCTGATAGAGAAAGGCCATTAAGCGAGTAAAGTCAGATGAAGAAGACTCTTTGCTGTAGGACAAGGGAATTTACATATATATTTGGAGAGGTCACAGGGTAGCAGATGGCCCCACTGGAAATCACTAAGAAAGGTTGGCGCCCAGGTTGTACTCAGCAGTTGGATGCTTTAGGAAGGTAATGAACCGGAACTGAGTTAAAAAAGCAGTACCCAGCTGTATAAATGGATAAAGTGTAATGCCCTAAATTATGTAAGGGCACAGTACAAAGGACTAATATAACACAAATACAAGGTGAGTGTACTGGTCAGACAGCACTGTGGTAGCCTAAATGTTTTTCATGGGATTTGCCACTAATATCAGGATTTAAAATCACTTAGTAACGAACAGCAGTTGGCTGCAAGAGATGGGAATAAGAAGAGAAAAAGACCAGGTGAGGTCCCAATATTTTTTTAAAGGGACATTCCCTTAAATTCATCTGGGTTTATAACCAGCATCCCGCAAACATGGCAGAAATTGCATTATGTTAATCTTACAGGAAAAATCAGTACATTGTTTTCTAAAGAAAATAGGCAGGGGTGCTGCTAGAGATTTTGGGCCCCATGAAAGGATATCATACTGGGCCCCCAACCCAGACAAATCAAATCATGTTCCATATTTTTAGGGCCCCTTTCACTCAGAGCCCTTGAAATCATCCTAACCCCCCCCTTTTTAGAGCCCCTGTCAACAGGTCACAGTTCTGGTCTTTACTGGAACTTTAAAGGGACTGAAATTTGTGTACGCCGTGTCTGTGTTGTGAATCCTGAAAGGTCTTATCATCCTACAGCTTACTTTTGTCATCAATTTTATTTCACTAAGGCTCTTGATTTCACCCTAGACAATGTGATATGCTACACAAACAACCAAGGACCATATTACTAACAGGTTTTCATATAAAGCAAGTATTACCATCATATACTGCCTTGCCACACTAATGAACTGACAGTTGATTATTGAAATGCAGAGTGATAAAGAAAAAGAGGTCCTTCCCAAAAGTTGAAACTCTTGTTGATTTGAATTGTTGACATAGGTTTTATCCTTAGGCACAGCCTCGGGCATTAAGGTGCTGTCATTTAAATGTGCCTGCAGCAATTTATCCAAAGATCTCTGAAACACCTAATGATTTCTGAAACAAACCATAAAATGATAATTCGTTGAAAATATTAATAAATTAATTAACTTACAACCGTGAAAGAAAGCTTTTATAGATTGAAAATATCTCTTAGTATGCTTTAAATGATTTCACTTAATATTTGTGACTATTTATCTCGACTTGAACATCTTAACAAATACTGCCACCATGTGGTTAATTGAAAAGAAAAAGTCTATGATGGCCAAATGTAACAATTTTTACTGAAACAACATACGGCAATACGTGGTCGGCCTTTTGCAGTAACACAAAAACCCGATCGTACTGCGTCTGACACACTCGCACCCCCCCCTCTCCCCCATGTTTTGCACACTAGTGTGCAGTTACTGCAAAACGTCATATTATTGTTTTACTACGTAAATACACTGTCGCCATCGCCGGTCCACATCCGGAAGTGCAGCTGAGAGGCGCTGCTAATGCACAATGCAGATATAAATGTGAATTATGTACGTATTGGATGCACAAATATCCTTTTGTGTAAATTTGTGTGCAGATTTTGACGTGTTTGTACCTGAAGACGGGAAATCTCGTTAAATGTCTTGCCGGTGCAGCTGCATCGTTTATATCCCGCGAACAAAATGGAGGTTCTTGTTTACAGTTGAGATTAGCTACTTTACTATAGCTATACATTCTTGTCAAATTAATGTGGCTTTCCGCGTTCAACGGATTTTATATAAAAACGGCGTGACTTCTGTCTGTTAGAAGTAGTTTTTTTGGCGTTAGTTTTGCAACAGAAAAGCCGCTTTACATACAGAAGATGCAGTATCTCTCGGGGCGCGCGCCGCTGCACAATGACTATATGCAAACTACATGCAAAACATATCCGTGTGCAATATTTTTGTAGCTTTATTGTTTTTATATTTTTATTAAAGAATGAGCGATCCACGCGATGTCGACAGCGGTCCCAGCACGTCCGCCTGCAGACCGAGCTTCCCTTTGGGCCGAAGTCTGCCGGGAAGGACGACCCTGAGCTCCCCTCCTCCACCCCCAGGCAGACTGAGCTCCTTGCGCTCCAGAGACCTGACCCTGGGCGGGTTTAAGAAGGTGAGCCTGGCCGCAACGTTAGCATCCTTATGCACAAATTTCACCATTTCCTGTCCCTGGTAGATAAACCTGAACTCCAACCGGGAGGCGAGTCATTACAGCTGGAAAATGAAGCGGACCAGAGCAAGTGAAAATACACCCGAATAAATAAAGAAAATATGTCCACCATATGGGTGCATCATTTATAGTGGTGTGGGACAGGTTTACTTTATGTACAAATAATGTTGGGAAATGTAATATAATTTTTAAAAATAGGTTAAAGTTGAAAGCAGTTTAGCTAACAGTGCAGATGAACGTCTAATCACAGTAAAGCACTAAGTCGTCTGCTTGTGTGTAAATAGTTCTTAATTCTTGTTTGTAAAGCATGTTTAATTTCTTTTTCTTTTTCACTTGTAGAAAACGTTTGTCCCAAATGTGCATTCCATTAGGAAAACAAAAGATGAGTAAGTACAGATTCTGGGCCTTAAATTTAAAATCCTGTTACAACACAGCAGATAGTGTTCCCTTCCAGCCCCTAAAGTAAACAGTCTGGCTACAAACGTGGAGATGTTTTTGGGATTATGTGCCAAAAACAAAATTCTCAATTAATATTTATGGTATGTGTCAAATAGTAATACCTTGTAAACATGGAAAAATACTGCTATTAAGTGTTATAAATCTCATTTGGAGGTTGAAGGAAGAGACTCACACAGCCCCGAAGAAGGAAAAGAGAGAGCGGGAAGAGCGATCGAAAGAGTACAGAGGAAGGAGGAGAGAACGACCACAGACAATTCAGTCACACTCTATATTTGAACAAGGTCCTGCTGATACATTTAGGAAAATAGGTAAACACATTGCGAAGTGAAGAACGGGTCGTCGTCTGACAGGGCCAGCGTGCATTGCATATCCAGTTTATATTTTCTTAACTTCAGGGATTTTTGTTTGGGATTTTTTGTGTTGTACAAAAACTTGAAGGTGGAATTTTCCCAGAAGACTGATCTTTGTTCCCTAAGGCTGGGTTTATATAGCCTATAAGATTGAGTTTGGCAAAATATATTTAGAAGACTCCCCCAGCCTGCAGCAAATTATATCATGGGGGACCCCTCCCCCTGGTTGGTTGCGAAAATATCAAATTAGGGACACTTGACAAGTCTGCTCATGAGTGTACGTGTGCCATGCAATGGACTGGCATCCCTTCCAGGGTGTTCCCCTGGCTTGTGCCCTATTCTGCCTGGGACAGGCTCCAGGCCCCAGGTTGGAAGTTGGATTGATGAATGTTCCTAACTGAGCTATTTCTTTTTTTTTCCAGGCAGCTGGGAAAGAACAGAACTGAGCGAGTCTGGACTGTCGCCTGTCTTGAAATGCATCAAAAAGGAGAAACGCACTTCAGAAGACGAGAACGAGATTTTACAAAAGCTCCATCGGGACGACGTAAGCCGTGGCCACGGTGATGGCGGACAACTGTTGGAGGCCATTTGAGCTTAGCCTGGCATAAGGAACCCGAAATAGCGGTTCCGTCTGCCAGAATCTTCTGAAATGGTCGGTGAAAAATATGCCAGCGTGAAAGGAGCTGCATTTCAGATGCCATCTGCCACCTTTACTTCAAATGCTCCGGAATTCACCTGTGGTAGAAGCAGTGGACTATCTGTTGCATTTCTATTTAATTCGTTTAAATTACCATTTAATTTATTTAATGTACCTAGTAAACACCTGTCATTATTGTATTTATGACCCCCTTCCTTTTTTAATAGTTTCTGGATGACCCAGGTCTGAAAAATGATGCAAGGAACAGACCAATTCAACTTCCACTGTATAAGTCCAGTGATTTTTTCAATGCCAGTGAGCCCAGCACTCACAGTAAGTCCCACCACTATTCATCCACTTATCTCCAAACATTTTATCCTGGCCTACAGTAAATGAAAAGATCCTTTATTTGTGATTTGCAAAAGTACAGGTACATCGGAATGCTTTTTTCAAATATCACATCTTGCTCTCCTTTGAGACATACACATATATAGTTAGGGCACAGCCTGGGGCCTGAGTACAGGTCAGGCCATTTATCCGGCACCCCTGAAGCATTTCAGGGGATTAAAGGCCTTATTCAAGGGCCCGACGGAGATGCGACTATTCTGTCAAGGCCAGGACTTGAACTGGCACCCTTCTGATGACAGACAGAGGCCTAACCTACTGAGTCACACATAGCGCAGTAAAAACCGTATACAGAGAATATCGTATCTGAAAAGCTATGATTCCGTAAATCTAAGGCTAACACAAAACATGTAGATTTCAAAAGTATTGCTTCAGAAACTTGAGAAATCGATATTTACTTGATTTAGATACGTCATTGTTTTTTCCTGACATGCATCACTACTGAAATGATGGTTACAGTGACCAAAGTGCTTCTTGCTTCTTCAGTTAAAGAAGAAGCTTCGTTCGATTGTACAGGCGTGAAAGCTGCCGGTATAAAGGCACAGAGGCAGCCCCCAACATTAGCAAAGTGCGGTCCGTACCCTCAGCAGCCCAGTGTGGCCGAGCTCTTCCAGCGGCTCACCGTGTGCGATGAGGAGGCCCTCCTATTCATCCAGCTTCCGGACAGCATGCCCGGGCAGCCGACGGCAAACACCGAGAAACCCGCGAAGACAGAGAGCAAGGCGGACGATCTGAAACGAGCCGCTCAATCAAAGGCGCGAGTGAGTTTCTCCATCTTACCGGCGCACCAAACCGAGGCCCAAGCACGTAGTCCGTCGCTATTAATTTTATAAACATTAACCACTACTCTAACTTTAAGACATAAACACAGTCTGATTTGTCCGTGCCCATTCCTGCTTCTTCAAGTTCAATAATTTTCCCATTTATTACTCGGAATCATATGCAGAACTCAACTTATTTGACAGGATCCTGCTGGGAAAGAAGGACCCCCGGTTTTGTCGGATTTCTCTGAGGGACTCATAGGAAAACTGCAGATTAGAAAATCTGGCAAAGTGCAGCTGCTCCTTGGGGAAGTCGCCTTGGATGTTTCGGAAGGGGCAGCGTTCTCCTTTTTGCAGGTACAAGCACTTGGTCCATCAAGAGCAGAAGTGGAAAGTTCGGGTCCAGAAAGTACAAATCTTTGTTTCAACCAACCAACTGAGTATTAAGAGTCACAGTCAAAGAGTACTTAACTGATTGGTTTGAACAAAATTTTGGTCTGGACTTGTATTTTCTGGACCTGAACTTGACACCTCAGATCAAGAGCAGTGTTTCTCAATCCGGTCCGGGAACCCACAGACAGTTCACATTTTTGCTGAGGGAGCAAAAATATGGACTGTCTAGTAGGGAGCTTGGAGGGAACAAAAACATGGACCGAATGTGGGTCACCAAGGACTGGATTGGGAAACACTGATCAAGCGCATACCCCACAAAGACACTACTCTTCTAAATGTAAGGATTTAAGGAGATGAGACAACATACCATCTTAAACACCACAATGCAAGTTTTATTATACAAAGGTTTAGAACTTGACATCTTTCTGGCATTTTTGCAGCAACTCGTGTCCGTCAGATTATCCGAAGGCCTCACCGGGGAAATGAGTGTCCTTGGGAATGTGAAGCACAAGCTGGTGTGCTCGCCGGACTTTGAGCTGCTTTTGCAGGACGTTGCATGCTCCTCTGCCACATGCCCAGGGAACGGATAGGCATGCAGCGGTGTCACAGTTTGTGGAAGTCAGCATGTTACCAGTACTAGATACCTACACAACTAGCCACTGGAAAAAGTAGCAAAAATGTATTTCTACCTATACAGTGTTTGGAAATATTTGTATGAAAAGCATTCAGTAGAAAATAGTTATTTATTAAACCAGTGAAAGACATGAAAAGTTCTAACCATAAACACACACTAAATGCAGTTACCTAGTATGTCACTTTTTTTTTTTTTTTTTTTTACATGGGTTATGTCAATAGAGGACACATTTTAAACAATACTGTGTTGTAGTATCTTTGACTGTACTGGAAGTACAAAGAAAAGGAATTCATTTGCCATTTTTTTTTCTTTTTTCAAATCTGCATCAGGTTTTTGATCTGCATCTGCACTGATCCGTTATGACACTGGTTCAAATAACCTGCAGTTGAAAGTGAAAATGTCACGTAGTAGCCAGGTACGCTAACACTCCGGAGTACATCCTGCACTACGATTTTATTCAGGACGGAACCTCGCTTTCTGGACCGAGCGTGTCCCCCTGTGGCATCACTCCTCAGCTTTACCTTTCCTCGCAGTCTTGCTTGCAGGCGAGGTGGCTGCAGTCTTACCACCTGCCATTGTTACAGTCCCCTTAGTCCTGATAGTTTTGACTCTGGATATCTTCTTGGGCCTCTTCGTCGAGGCCGTCTTCTTCACACGGCTGACAGTACGCCGGATCAGGTCCTCCCTTCCGATCTCTCTCATCTGCTCCTCCCACACCTTCATTTCGTTGTTGTAGCGAATTTTTTCATCTTCGGCTTGCTGCAAGTATACCTTGGGAAAGAAAAACAAGGATGACAGATGTTCCCAAACAAATTTGTGACTTTGTGAAATAAGCCAAATACACACATCACACAAAACGCACACAGATTCTGTTCAAGACCCACCTGTTTCTGTGTAGTACTTAACTTCTTCCATTCGTCCATTAATGTTTTTGTCTTTGTCTAAGAAAAGCAGTTTTTAGAAACATTTACAATTTGCCACGGTACATTCTATGAAGATTACATAGTATAAAACGGTAATAATGTAGTATATAATGTCAGAGGGCGTCCACGTATGTAATGTGAGGTTGTTCTCACCAGCATGGTAGCCCCCTTGGTTGCTGCGAAATTCTTCGCTATGAAGATGAAGAGGGCAGTCTTCGGCCTTTTAGGTTTACCCAGGCTCCTCAGCTCCTGAAAATTTCAGTGACCAAATATATATTTTTTTAAATTTCAGATGCTAACCAACATATACAGCGGCAATGTTCCATGAATGAAGTTCAGCCCAACAGCCCTTCCCAGTGATTAAACCCTTTTTCCTACTTTATTTGCACCCAAAATTTCACACAGGTCCCAATTTTTCCTCACCTTCTTCTTGCGGACAGCTTTCCTTTTGGCCATTTTCTCTCTTCTAGCTTCCTTTAGTGCAGCGGCCTGAGATGGACTGAGTTGAGCCTTGTACCGTTCCATCTCAGTGTTATACTGCTCCCTGGCAGCTGCTGACGCTTCCACGAAGGGCTACAGGAACGACACGGATCGAAACAAATCTCAGAAAAGGGTCAAAAACAAAAAAGAGGGTCAAACCCCTAATGTTTCACCTGCCATTTCATGAATTCAGACCTTTTTGTATGAACACATTTAGGCTAAGGATAAATGAAATGTCAGTTATGCAGAGAATGTTTAATAAAAAATGCCTCCATCCATTTTCTAAATGCTTACTCTGGTCAGGGTCACAGGGGGATGGGGCCTGGAGCCCATCCCAAGCAGCACAGGGCAAATTCGGGGCCCACCCCAGACAGGTCACCAGTCATGGGTGTAAATAATTGGGGGGGGGCTGAAAACCCCCAATACTCAAAACCAGCCAATGCAACTCCCTGGAGCCCCTTAAATGGCCGGAGAGCTCAAACCCCCCACCCAGTGCTTAACCCAAATTTGTGCCCTTAACACCAGTCTATGACAGGGCACGCACGCTCAAAAAGGATTCAACTGTCTTAATTTACCACAATGAAATGCCTTACCTTTTTCTGCTCGGGTGTCAACTCTCTCCATTGCTGTGCGATCTTTCGACTTAAATCAACAACTTTCACATCTGAAGAGACATCGATTTAATTCCTATTACTTATGAACTGACAGTAATTGCACGTGATTTTGACATTGTTACTGGTACTTAAAGAAAATAAAAGTCCCTCGAGCAAAACTAGATCCGACGTCAGCCTCTGCAAAAAGGACCAGCTTTTCCGGCTCTGCAGCCGTCATCTTCACCTGGATATTGCCTGGAGACGACCGGCCACTGCTGCAGCGAGAAGTGCAGGTAGCTCGTCTTAGGCCTCTTCGGCGGACCGCCAGACGTGGTGCTGAAACTTTTAATTGCAGGAACCGCGGCGGAGACCCTAATAATCATAAAAAGCATGTAATAATGCAGTCATTACAGTGCGTGGTACTCCATGAAGGGTTGTCAACTCTCAGGCATATTATTTCATTATAAATCTAAAATTAGCTACATCAAAAGCGTTGAGGTAGCATGCAAACCCTACAGACTACTTACAAGGTAATACAACTGTTACATACATGTAAATGCGTGTGCACGTATGTGCAAACCTGTTTAAAATTGAAAATCCCACCCCAGCCAGCTGACCAAAGTTGACGACCCTGTCTGTGTTATTTCATGAACGTCAACAGACCAGATCTTAGCAATTCGTTTAGGAGAACCAACAAAGACGACGCTGAATGGCACCAGGACTCAGCGTGTGTCACTTACGGTTTGTGCACATCCCCAGTTAGGAGATTTCATCTTTTCTGCACAGCAGACGCCCACGCGGTCTGATAGCCTGGAGCACGCTAAGCTACCGTCCGCAGGGGCTTACCTGAAAACAGAAACGCCTGCCAGGAACCCGAGCGGCTTGCTCAGGAGGCTGGCCCCAACTGACAACAAGCTGAAGGAGACCATCTTCTGATTCTTAACATACGTTTATGCAACCATTCGATTTCAGCTAAAGTAATGCACTGAATCGGGAAGGTTACTTATCTGCGTATAAGGTGTACTTAAACCCGCAACGATCGTATTTTGAGAAAACTTGGAGGTGAAAAAAGGCGCTCAAAGCATTGTCTTGCCCCTCTGAGGGAGCTGAGGAACCGCGCCGCGTATTGAGTGACGACAGCTCTGTGGGCGCGGTCTTAAGGGTCATGCACTTCAGCCTCAGTTCATTATATGAGTTGTTTTCCGTCATTTTCAACGTGACGATTGATTGATATAATGTATAAAAATGCTGTAAATGAATACAACGTTAAAATTACAAAAGCCGACCTTCTGAATGGGACTTGCTGTTTCGCGGCCAATCAAAACGCAGCTAGAAACACGGTTCCTCGCTCCCTTCGGCACGCTTACGGAACCTCCAGGCAGCGCTTTTTCTCGGCGAATTGCATTGTGGGAATGTCAACATCTCGCTCGCGCTGCAGTGGTTTACCACATCCGTGAAAAGACGGAAATACTTTCTTGAAGGCTTTTTCTAAAACAAAATAACGTTTTTAAATTAAATTCCAAATAAGCTTGATATTTCAGCAGAGAAACAAAATCTGTTTCGAAATGCACCTTGATAAAAAAAAATGTACTATAAGCATTTTTAAATATTTTCGGCATAAATTTAATTCTGTGCATTATTCAGAGTAACATATCTAAAAAGACTTGAAGACTTCTAATAAGGGAAATATAAAGGTGTCTGTTGTTACTGGAAATACGTGATGGTATTGGTTCACAGAAAAAATTCATCAGTGCATGGTCTAAAACTACTACTAAAAACAGTATAAGTAATTTGTCATAATTTTGAAAATAGTACAGATGTCTTTTAATAATTAAAAAAAAACACTTGCAAGGGGAGATGTGAAGGCTGCCTGTGACAATGCCACGCCAGGTCGCTGATTTGAAAGCCACTCAGATAAATAGCGGTCATCAGATTTATTCTGTTTGAGAAAGATTACAAATACAAGACATCCTCTAGATTTTACGGTTATTATAAAAATGTTTATCAATGTGTCAGTAAATTGACTGACATTATTTAATATATAACTATTTACTCCCCTCGTAGAACGAAAAGCAAACATTAAACAAAGTATAGCTTGTATAATGTAAAATCAAAATTTTTAATGGAAATAGTATCAGTACAAAATTAATGTCAAATGGCTTTTTAAACAACTCAGGGACAGATACTTCATGATTTTATATTGCTTGGGAGACATTTTCACAGTGTTTTGTTTAATGACAACCAAAAAGAAAATATTAAATGTATTAAATGTACACTTCATAGTGTAAAGTGGCCTTTCCTCAGTGGATGGATAATCTCTAATATGCAATGCCCGTTAAGTCCTCGGCATATATTACGGCTAAGGACTTCATTTTAGCACATAGTGATTTTCACCTTCCATCACACGGATTTTCTCACATTTAATTTCATTCCTTACTGCCACTTGGCTTTACAGTCACCTTAGTTTTAATGGATTTGACTCTGTATTTCCCCACCCCCCCTCTTTCATGCTCTGTCGTTTGACTCCTGTAGCTTTCCGTCGAATTAGGTCCTCTCTCCCAAGCTCATGCATATGCTCTTCCCAGGACTTCATCTCATCTTTGTAGCGGATCTTATCATCCTCTGCTAGCTGCAGGTAGACCTTATTAACACAAAGGCATAGATGCAGATTGAGGAAATGTTAATTACTGATATAAAGCATTGCCCGAATTCTGTCAAATTATTTATGTATAGATCGCCAAGATCCACCTGTTTCTGTTTGGCAGTCAGACTTTTCCAGATGTCGAGCAAAGCTTTTGACTTCGCCTAATAAAGAATAAAATATACTTTAACCATGAACCACCGTTGAAAACAGAATTAAACAGAGTACAACACGAATACCGCTCACAGAGAGTGATGAACACTAAAAAAAAACACGACAACGATTTGTGAAATTCTCACCACCATCGTTTCCCCTTTGGCTTCCTCAAAATGTTCTGTCATGAAGATGTTAATGGCTGTCCTTGGCCGTTTGGGCTTCCCCAAATTTGTCAGCTCCTTTAAATGTTAAGGAAGCAAATTAAACAGGCACAAAAGGTCTCCCACAAATGTCACCCATGAGGCCTGTGGACACCTGTACTCTTCTCTTGCCGAAACTGACATATTCATCCTTAGCACCAGCACAATTTTACCCATTTAACCTGATTGATATGTTAAATAAACAATTAAGGTTAGGTACCTATTACAGACATTATGCAGCAGTAACCAAGTCTTTTGAAACTCATCTCTTACCTGAACATTATTGGCCAAGAGCAGCAAATGGTAGCATTCTACAGAATACATCCTCAATTTACTCACCCTCTTCTTCCTGATAGCCTCTTTCTTTGCCAGTTTCTGTCTCTTCTCTTCCTTCAGTGCAGCGGCCTGAGATGGACTGAGTTGAGCCTTGTACCGTTCCATCTCAGTGTTATACTGCTCCCTGGCAGCAGCTGATGCTTCCTCAAAGGGCTTGGAATAAAATTGTAATTGTAAAGTATTCTTCAAGTTATTGTAACCAAATGCAATGGAAAGTTATTTGGCGGGAGTAAGAGGTGCCAAGTGACCAAAGTCATACTGATATCTTCCACCCGTTCCCATTCTTTGCAGTGTTCACATACAGGTCTGCACTGTTCAATTGGCCATAGAAATGGAGACCTCCAGTGTCAACAACAGCCTCCACCTGCATTTACCGCCACAAAATACTTATATTTGAGGACGGTTTATCCAACAACGCAAACAAATGAATAGAAACATCTTACCTTTTTCTGTTCAGGTGTAAGTTCTCTCCATTGTTTTGCAATCTTCTGAGTTATCTCGAGAATTTTAAATCCTGTAAAAAAAAAGACAACTAAAATAACAATTTAACGTCAAAACACACGTAATCGATGCATTGATTCCTTTATTTTTTGCGATTTTATCTTGTGTTCTTTGATCAGCCGTGACATTAAAATTGCATCGCTCTATACCTGGGTTCTGCCTGACAATGACGGGACGCTGCTGCTGTGCGAAAAGCATGTAGCCGTTCATGGGCTTTTTGGGAGGACCCTCTGAAGCGCCGCTGAACCTCTTTACTGGAACCACAGCAAGGCATCTTTACAATGTCAAGTGAGAGAAAAAGGCTGCATCAGAATATTATTAAGCAAACTGTAAAGGGATGGCCTGCTAGCAGTAATGTCGACCTCGCAGGTAAATACGACCATATCCAACCGCATGCATTACACTTAACTGCATAATACCGATTGTATTGTATCATCACTGCCTGCTTACATTACCATTTATCCCTCATCTCGCGCTATGGTCTTTATCGTTAATGCAACAAGCACAGTCGTGGTGTCTAAGACTACTACGTGTATTACTATTTCTTGACTGTTTTTTCCACTTACCTTAAAAACGAATTCGAGAAAAGACTCAGAGGCTTAACTAGAGAGCCGGTACAAGCTGAAACTAAACCGAGGACAGCCATGCCTTCCTGAAAAACATATATCTATGCAGGCATACTTTTGAAAACGTCAGATCGGTTCACTGTAGTTCTAAACACAGCCCGCATCCTCCGGGATAAGGCATGGACAGTAAAACACCATCCAGTCCCACGGAAAGGTCTACGAACCGCTAACCCGTATTTTATATTATTTGCGAATTCAATATCCCTGCACTTCAATGCGTCTCCTTTCCAACAAAAGTGGGCAACACCGCGTAACGCTGGCCTAGACAGGCGAGTATTTGCGAATATTTGAAATTGAAATTTCCACTATATGAATCCTTCAAAATCTTTAGATTGCCAAAACATGCATGTACGAGACGCCGCCATCAGGCCTACGTCATACAGTATAACCAATGATATTTGAATGGCTTCTGAGAAACGTCCAATGAAAAACGTAAACTTTTCGCGGTTTCTATAGCCTCAAAATCATTCCGTCGCATAATCTATACGTTGTTATCAAATGGCCTTATGGGAAAGGTTGAGCTGAATGTAAATTGCTCTTTGATTCATATGGCACTTTCACAATAGTCATCTATTCCACTTAAAACGTTGCATTGCTGTATGTCTATTTTTATATGAATTTTTTTCTGAATGAAAATCAATCAATTTTGAAGCCATATCAGTGACTTGTTATTTTATCATTATTTACAATCCTCTATGTAATTTCTATATGCTAGGTATACATTTATTATAGAGCATGTACTTTTTCATTTTGTTTTGTGTTTTTAGCTGTATCAGATCTTAAAAATTCTGAAGTTGTCACGCACGCACACCACATGGGTGGTTTGACAGATTACTCTTCACAACATGAATAATATATTATTTACAGAGTAATGTTTTAATTAATTAATAAGAAAAATAAGCTGCTTTTTTGAGGTACGTATCTATGCTTCTACATCATTACACACAAGCATCTTTCTATAAAGTCAAACTAAAACAAACCAAAATATGCAATTGGTAGTTACATGAGCATTCTTGCTTTTTATGAAATCTAGCAGCCTAGTGATAAGTCTATCAAAGATCCACTCTAGTGATGGCTAGCTAGAGATGCACCCTTTTTTCTGACAGTGTAAGATAGTCTACCCATTGGTTTTCAAACTGGTTTATTGGTGAAGGTTGTGATGACAGCATGTGAAGCAGGTCAGCCCAGTCCTGACTTTCCAATGCTCTAGCACACTCTGTGGATCCTCAGGCATTTCCCAAGACAGCTAGGAAATACATCCCCTCCATTCTATCCTGGGTATTCCCTGGAGCCCCCTGTCTTCTTTTTAAACCAATGCCATCTTTTGCACATACATTTTACATTACATTTATCACCTTTTTTGAAAATGACAATTTTGTTTAAGAGAACATGGTCAGACAGTCCCCAGAGCAATTGGGGCTTAAGGGCCTCGCTCAGGAGGCCAGCTTTGAAATCACTCTGCTGACACTGGGATTTGAACCGATGACCTCAGACTCCTAACCGTGAGCCACACACCACCCCCTATTTTACATAAAAGATGTTCACACAAACCCACATGTGCAATTTTTATACAATTTTTAATGCAAAATAATAAAAATAGATCCAGAACAGTTTTTGTACTATACAATAAAAATTTCTAGATGGAAAAAGTAATTACCTACAGAAAGGAAAGAAAAAAAAATTTAATCGATGCCTGTTGCAAAAACTGCATAATTTATTTTTTTATTAAAAAAATGGACCCAATGACTAGGGAAGGAAAAAAAGAAACATGTTACATTTGTGAATTTATACAACTGAAACTGCTCGTATGATAAATGTTAACAGTACATTATGTTCAACAGTATAACCTATGGGCTTTTAGGCTCTAGAATTTACAGTGCTTTGTGACTTGAAATTATTGGCTAAATTTTTACATTGCATATTTTTGGGTCCATTCTCTTGCCAGTCTGTTGTACCTGTACAAAGAAAGAAATATAATTCAAAGAGTGTATTAAACCTAAAGGACATAATGCATACAACGAGCAAAAGCACACTTTCAGAAGCAATTTCACATTTAAACTTTTAATTTGTGAACCTTTCCAGTATTACTCAATGCTTTTCAAACTTAAGACTAACTCCGCATGCCTTTTGAAATTCTGTTAAATACGTCCAGTAAATAATGCAATGCTCAGCTACATCAGATGAACAGTCACAGAAATATTTTAGCACAAAAGATTTGTAAATCTGTCATGAGAAATCAGGCACGTCAAGTTATTTTAGATTTTACTAGGTAATTAATGAACTTCATGTAAGAGCTGTTACTGTAAATATGATGGCTGGTATTCTGAGAAGGAATGCACACAAACCAGTTTGCAATCACTTGAAGTCTGACAGACTATTAGCACATATTTCACCTGACCGTGTTTACAGTTAGATGGCTAAAATTAAGACCTTGTCTGCCACCGAAATAATGTGATTTAACTTAAGTTTAAGAATGGATCAAAATCACTGTTGCATGTTAACATAATGATTGTCATGTGTTCAATTGTTTACTATAAGGAGAGCATTATTTGTAAGTATACTAATTTACCCTGATGTAAGGCAGTGGGATCACACAGGCAGAACAGATTTTCAGTCGATTTCATTTGCCAAACAATTATAATTAAAAATTTAAATACCATACTCACTTTTCTTTGTCAGACTTGTAGATGTGTGCTATATCTGGTACTAAGGGGTCGTCTGGGTTTGGATCACAGAGCAATGAACATATGGACAGTAAAACTGTAAAAAAAAAGATACAATTAAGACAATGACGGATATAATAATAAGAGTTTCACCCCCAAAATACTTTCTCTTTGCAAGTGTACATAAGATATCAAAATATAGTTTGGGTTATGACATTATTTTAATCTAACAGCTGAAAATTTAAGCTAAAACGTGACAATTACAGTGGAGCAGATTAAATATTTTATGCCTTGAATCTGATATATATTCCTGCTGGATCATTTAATAAATGATCCATGATGTTGTAGTGTACCACAACACACCCTTGAACAGCACCATGGGGTGAAACTGTTGTGAAAGCCACTATATAAAAATAGATTGAACTGAACTAAATAAAACTGGGCTTATAAATGTTTGAAACTGGGGTGCATGTTGCCAGGCTTTATATTTCATGCCTGAAATATGTACTTGTCAGGTAACACAAACACACATACTAATATAAGACTCACCTTTTGATACTGTTAGAGCCGGTGACCACTGTGATCTCAGAATGTCCAGGCAGATACTTCCATTACTATTTATGTTCGGGTGATATATTTTTGTTGTGAATGCTACCTAAAGAAATGGAAAATCTCAATCATTAGTTTCTGTCAAACTGAAAACAGCAATAAATTCGGAAGCATTTCATATTTCTGACCTTTGGTGGTTTGAAGGGATAGTCTGTAGGAAAGTGGATTGTGAGAAAGAACACTCCACCTTGATATGGACTGTCACCCTGCAAGTGAAAACATCTAGGCATTTTAAACAGTCGATGGACAAAACACACAGTACTCAATTTAAATATAATGCCATCACCCTTATGAAAAACTGACAGCTATGTGCCATACCATATCTGCTCCAGTTTCGGCTGCACTGTCAGACTGCACTTTGTATGTATATTCTTGATTTGTACATAGTCTGTATATTGGATGTACATTGTGTATCTGTAAATAACATGTTCATTTCCTTTGTGGTATGTTTGTATGTATGTTGCCCGTACAGAGGAGAGACACCATCGGCCAGAACCAAATTCCTTGTGTGTATTAACGTACTTGGCCAAAAAAGCTGATTCTGATACTAGCATTCTGGAGGCAAAACTTCCACAGTCTGATACCACTGTATTCTCACACTAATTCTGATGCAATCATATAAATAACTATAATTGAAAAAGGCGAATTACTTGATATTTTACATTTAAAATGATACTCTGCTTTCTAATTTCGATTGAAAGCACAGTTAATTTTAAAATTTGGGTCATTATATGCTTATTTAAAACTACATGATGAATCCCCTCAGTACTTACCGGTCCCATTATTGTTGCTTGCCAGTGAAACACTAGATAGTAAAGAGAAAAATCTCTCAGTCATCCGTCGTCTGGGAATTAAAAATTATTAAATTTGAAATAAAAATAAAAATATGAGAAGCTTACAGTCCTCTCCGACTGGACCTGCCGAGCACTGGGCAGGCGGATCTCTTTGTAGATCATGCAATTCCTAGGACGGAAAGGACCAAATAAACTTGAAAAACAAAATCAGATCGTTCCGGTTTTTCTCAAAAATTCATTCAGTAAGAATGTGCTCTGCTTGCGGAGATCAGACGTCACCACTAGATTAAAAACATGCGCAAACATGCCCTGCCAGCTGAGTATGGTTTATTCTTTAAAAACACAGCCGTGTTATCCATTACCGTTTTGTTCTATTGTATTTTAAAAAACAAAGAGTGTTTTACTGGAAAAATACCATACTAAAAGGAGCAGTTGCGTTCGACCATAAGTAGGAAAATTAACAACCAGATATAGGAAAAGTAGATAATAATACATAATAAATACACGACAGAACATCTAACGTGGGATGTTAGTTTTCATCGACAGTAGGATTACATCATCTGCAAATGACTGCGCCCATTAATAGGGAGAATTTAAGAGACCATACAGCTGTATGAAACAAACACACAAATCTCGCTACTAACGACCCAATAATATCGTGACGTGCCTTTGTGTGGAAATCCCGAGAGAGGTTGTAAGGAAGAAATGTAGCTGTTATTTTAGCCAGACCTCGGTGTAGGACTATGGGGCACACGGAAGTAGCCCGGCAGCACTGCGCGAACACTGTAACAATTATAAACAATTTATCGATCGGCTATACATTAAAGCTGGCAGTGATATATTATCACGGTGATTCGAAAATAATAATAATAATGGCCGTTTATTTCCTTCTTCCATATCTGGTCTGCCTGCTATACATTGATGTATAGCGTCAAAAGGCGCACTTAGTTAGGTGGGATAATGGTTTTAATTAAACACTTTAGTGGATATTTTACAGATTAACAGTAATCCTGTATACATGTATGAAATCCGCAAGGTCAACAGAATTTTATAACCAACAGTATCTGACCATCCATATACCAGTTCTTGGCTCCTGTAACTGTAGCCACATAATATCTTTCTATTTTAATACTGATAGTCGAATGTACTTACCTTTTGTATTCTTTTCAAAGCCATGTCGACACACGTAGCCAAATGCTCTTATTCTATACACTATACAGCTTTAATCTTTGAAAAAGGCAAGACGATGATTCCTATTTCTCTTCTGTGATCGCCAGGGTGTGTTTTACAATTTTGGTTTCCTTTGTTTCCGCTTTCTGTTCAGAAGAGCGTAAAGATGGGTGCATTCTGGGGCTTGAAGTTTAACATTCTAGTTACGCTTCTTAACTCTTTAGGGAACACCGCAATTGTTAATAAATATATTCTCAATAACAGATTGCAGAAAAAGTATAAAATAATAATTATATAAATTATGTAAAACCAATATTTCTCTGTAGCCTCTGTGGAAAGACTAAGACACAATCATTCATTATACAGGCCATGTTTAATGTGTAGTAATAATAATAATAATAATAGATTACAGGGGATTCATTTAACAATATTTATAATATTCATATAAAATGCGCGGCCAAACAGCTAAACAGGACTGTATACCCGCAAATTCATAGTCTTTTAAGGACTTGTCATTACGAGTAACTGTGTAAATTATGCCCAAAGGAATTATAGTTTACAATGTTTTCATCGTGGAACAGCTTTTTAAGGTTTAAATGTAAAGCTTTAGATATTTGGGCACATGCTGGCTTCTCTTTCTGTGGCCTGCGTTACTGTTGCCAGAACGTGAAGTTCTATGTTGTGAATGTGGTCTTGTGGTTTTTCCATCCATCCATCCATCAGTTATCCTGAGCAGGGTTGAGGGGTCATCTTATGCCCTGTTAATTGATTAATTTTGCAAGCAACCACTAATTCTGACGTATGCCTTTAAAAATCGTAACACTGCGCTTTGGCTCTGACGTCAGCGTGCGCCGCATTAGGGTCATGTGACATTTGGCGTATGCGGATGTTTCTTTTCGCGAGCTGCTGACCTTACTTACTCACTGTCGGGATAAAAGGGTGACCAAACTAAGTTGAACATTACCGGAAAAATGTGCTCACACACTATGTCCAAAGGTAGGGCTGGTCTAACTAGTAATGTAGTAACTATTTTACCATTTGGTTTGCCTATGCACTTACAGTGTAGTATAGCTCGCGGCGTATTTATCATTGAATCTGCTTTTCCAAGTCATGCTTTTTCAACATGGTTGTGGCCGTGCTCGACCCAAATATTCGGGTGCTGTTTGATTGCTGTGATCTATTTGTAATGTAATGTCACCGAGTTTTAGCAAGTCAGGTATACCTGTGTGTGTGTATAAAGGTCCTAAAGTAAAGATTTTTCATTTTTATGTTGCTTTTATTTGTTCTCTTACAACGGACTTTTGCGGGTTTGTCTGTTTTTTTTCTTCCTAGTTTATCGCTACTAAACGATTATGCAGGGTGTACTTAAATATTAATAATGAAATTTACATCATCACCGATGTGTATTACCAGAAGAATGATCTACATCAGATTATAACCTCGTATTTTAGCTTGTTAGCCTAGCCCGCCTTTAACAACCTTTATACCCGTACTTTGACACTCTAATTATGAAGTTACGAAGTACTGGTTTAGATGCCACGCCTAAGTTTGCTCAGTAGTATTGTTGCCGCGATCTTCATTAACAAAAAATGGAAAACTTTTACCTGTGGAGGTCAGATTAATGCGTTATTTTTCCGAAATAAATAAGTTACTTTATTAATCTCCGGAGGGAAGTTTTTATGCAATTTCGAAACCTTCTGTCATTATAATAATAAAGCAATAAATAGTTTAAAGGGAATTTCTGCTCTGTAAAAACTAGTGTATGAATACACACGATCATTTAGATTATCAAAATATCAAGCTTCTCGTTTTATTTATATAAAATGAACTGGTATTTGTGAAGCGGGCAATAATCTCTGCTATACATGGTGGTTTTTTTCAGGTTGTGTTTGTGTGAACAAGGTGTTCATCTAAAACCACAGAATAACAAAGACGGAAGACTCCCTGCATTTTCCACACTACCTTATTCCTTTTGGCATGTACTTATCAAATACAATTTTGCAAATAGCATTTACTACATCTTTGGGTATTAACGTCTGCCTGTAATGGCTGAGGGAGATCTAGGACCATGTTATTGAAATTGTAGAAATGAGCTTTGCCCTCCCCATGTCCTCTCTGTAGCTGAATGGATTGCAGCAGTCTCATTGGCAGCTGGAACTACAGCTGTAGGTATCCTGGTCTACAAGACCTTCTTCTCTAAAGACAAGTGTTGCAAGTCCAAGGTGAACTTGGATCTGCAGAAGGACAACCCCAAAGTGGTACACGCCTTTGATATCGAGGATCTTGGGGATAAGGCTGTGTACTGTCGATGCTGGAGGTCGAAGAAGGTAACGATGATGTAGGGCTATCACCTTCCATCTCTATTTACTTTGAACCCTTCATATATGATTTTTCCACTTGGATAATATGAGTAATGAAACTTGAAATGAATGTGCTCAAGGCAGATTCTTAGTTTACAATTTGCCCAGCAAGATTTATGTGGAATACATTATTTTTTATTATTATTATTATTTTTTTTAATGTGATTTATCATAGTCATTTTGTTGAATCATTTAAAATTAAAGTGTCTGGCAGCCGAGGTTCATTGATTTAACTGATAAGGATTTTAACTCTCTCTCCCCCACCTTTCTTTCTTAGTTTCCATTGTGTGATGGTTCCCATACAAAACACAATGAAGAAACTGGGGATAATGTTGGCCCTCTCATAATCAAGAGGAAAGAGGCTTGAAGACCCACCTGTATCAGAAGAATGCTGCTGCACATGTACAGTTCGGTTGCTTACCCAAAGTGTGTGGTTTTCTCTTTTTTTTTTTTTGTTAATACGAAGGTCAAGCTGTTCTATGGATTGTGTCATTAATATCCTGTTAATGTGTAGACATTATATCACTACATCAGATATAAGGTGTGTGAATTGTTTTGGGTAGATTTTGTTTTGTTCACGTGGGAAATCTGTATGTGTTAGCTACAATACCTCTTACGCAAAACAAATACACATATACACTAAGGTTAAATTTTACAATCATGTCCAGTTGAATAAATGCTTACTTGACTGAGAATATCACTGACACGGTCGCTTAACCTAATAACGTATCATTCTGTGCTACTCTGCCTTTCCACTGGCCTTCATTTTAATGATCAACTGATTGGCTGAACTGATCTTGTGGCTAATATAAAATTTCAGGTTAGGAGAAAATAAGTACTAAACCATGAATTGTAAACCTTACCCCCTTCCTTATATATTAAAAAGCCAGTTTTTTAATTAAATTTTTAATTCATTCTTATTCTCCCATACGCTCACAAAACCTGAGCTTATCCTGGTTTTTCCATGACATTCTCTACACAAAATAATGGAAATTCATTTGAATAACTTAGCGATGAATGTATTTGCCTAATTTTTCGTTTTTCTTGCTTTATTTAAACCCCAAAAGTGCCAACTGACAGAAATCCTTAAGTTCAACATATGGGCCTATTAACTGTTAGTAAAGGTAACTTGTTGTACTGGAATACCTATAATTTACTGTTACTTGGTTAAATACTTTGTTTATAGATACATTTCTAGCTTAGTTAAAATGTTATTGTGTAATGCATGCTACTTACAGGTAGGTGATACAGTGTTTCTTTTTATAAGCAGGTCTTGCTGAATCTGTGGTGTTTTGATGTAGTGGTTGGTACATAGGCTCGCACCATGAGGGCTGGGGGTTTAAGTCCCACCTCTGCTCAGTGAGTGTGGCATGTGGGTGTCCTTCTGTAGCCGAAAAATACACATTTAGGTATATTGGTATCTTCAGGGACCTGTTTCACAAAGATGGATTTCTTGATTAGCTGGATAACTGGTTCGATTTAAGGCTAAATGTAAGTGGACAAAGATGAGGTCCATTTAGCCCTAGATGACATAGAGTGTATGTCTGTGTGCCCAATGATGGACTAGCATCCTGTCCAGGGTGTACCCCAGCCTTGTGCCCTGAGCTAGGCTCCATGATTATAAATTATCAACAATTATAGTGGTTATCGAAAGAGATGGTCTGTGACACTGAGTAGGATAACTAGCTAAAAGACTGATGGATGTTACCTGAAGTGAATTAAAATACAGAGAAATTATTTTTATATAATTATCCATGCTACCAGATTAAGTTTTTGTTGCTTTCTCATTTAAATATTTTAATGTTTTCTTTGGACGATATCTTGTTTATGTCTGAAGACAATGTGTAAATCACTGTTTTGGTATGGTTAAGGGTGGTATGTTTAACATCTATTATATATTTATTGTTTCAAATAAGACTGGGTTTTGGAATATAAATGGCCTTAGTGAAAACTTATTCTTATCCTTATCAATAAATTCTTAATCCTTGTAACACCTGCATGTGATTCTTGTGAAAACTTTTGTGTCCACATGCATCTCAGTTTCTCAGTCTTTGAATCAAATCACATTCAAATTTTGTCACATACTAATCATACGCGTATGATTTTCAGTGAAATATTATTTCACGACACTGTGATTTAGACAATGTTGGTGGGTGGGTATGGGTACAGATGTCATCTTAATGATGTGCAGTTGTGCAGTTATAGTACAAATGGAAGGCAGTGCAACATCAAGCAGAGGTAGTCTATAATTTAACTAATATAAGCAATACAATTTGTAATGGGGAGGGCTGGTGACCCAGTCCAGGCTTAGGTGCTGCTCTGGTTGAGTGTTTGGATGGTATGTGGGAAGAAGCTCCTCCTTAATCTCTCTGTGTTGGCCTTCAGGGAGCGGAAGTGCTTCCCTGACCGCAACAGAGAGAAGAGTCTGTTGTTTGGAAGGCTGGGGTCCTTCACTATGTTCCTGGCTTTGATCCAGCACTGCTTGCTGTAGATGGATTGCAGGTCAGGGAGCTTGGTTCAAATGGTGCACTCCACTGATTGCACCACCCTCTGCAGAGCTCGCCTGTGGTGGTGCAGTTCCCGAACTAGGCTGTGATGCTCCCCGGTAGGATGCTCTCAATAGTGCAGGAATAAAAGCTCTTTACCTTTGTGGGCACTTTGACGTCCCTGAGACATCTGAGGTGGTACAATTCAGATTAATTTATGGGATATATTATTTTTCATTTAGTATTTTCTCAAGGTCACCAAGAGTGTTTTTTGTACTACATGGTAAAGAAGCAAAGTGAAAATCATGAATACGCAAACAATTATTACAGACAGAGGAGCTCTGAGTCATTCACTTTATGTATAATAAGTGATAAAATCTGCTCCATTCAGCAGCTGCCTTTCCAGTTCAGGTCCTGCTGCCACAAATTCTATCCTGGAAAACAAAGTTTGGATGGAAACTGATTATTTCTCTCTCTGGCGCACTTGAACTCCAATGATTTTTGTACTGCCTATATTAAATTTTCCAGCAGAGGGCAGTACGCCTTCTTAATCTAATTTATACTATACGCACGTCGTATGGCTTGCAGCTGTTGGGTTCTTCCCTCATTCATTATGTTTGCTTTAATGTTGATTTTTGATAGGTAAGGCGGATTAAACTGGTAATAGAACACTTTACAGAGCCAATAAAAATAGTTATTTACAAATACTATTTCCTCATAAAAATGAAATACACAGCTTACATAAAATGCCGTCTTATTTTACAATACGTATTTCTAACTTCAGGGCAGTACTTCATTTTTTTCTTGTAATTAATCTGTAACAGGAATTCTTCACTGGATTTTGAAATTTTACTTAAAAGTCGAGCGGGAGTTAATTATTTTTTAAAATGTGCAGTACACACTTAGACACGTGGAAAGCCGATTACAAATCTAGATCAGACTAAACTTTCCAAAGCAGTTCTTCGGTCATGTGTCCTGGTACTTAAGATGGAAGTTTCCATTCCTATTCTAAATAAGTTTTCTCTCACCATCCGGAAATTGAACTATTTGTAAACAGACAATTTTATATTTATATAAGGCAACTGACATGATAACGTGATAAGATTTTTTTTTCCGAGGGAAGGTCAAAATAGAATATAATGACTTCTATGCGGTTTCCACTTTTTTTGCACAATTGTGATGTCGCTGCTTTTACACGATGACCCTAATAACACTACATGTATGACAAATATAAACGGATTTAACTGATATTTTAATACTATAACATTTATTAGGATTAATGAACAGAAACCTTAGTTAAAAAAATGTAGTGCTGTACCAAGCTGTTTAGGATAACGTGTGTAATTTGATACAACTATAAATCATGTTAGATTATTTGGAAAGTGTTATTTTACATTAAAATTTGATACGTTGTCAAGTTTGTTTCTGGTGTTACAGCGTGCCAGATGACAGCTAACTAATTGTCAAGCCGCAATTATGTTTTGGAAACAGGATGAGTACAGGACAAACTATGGATGCAATTACGAGATATAATCTCCAATTAACTGCAATTTTGCTGTCTTCTCTCTGTAATTTTATGCCGACAGGGATATTCATCTCACGATTCCTTAGAGTACAACCAATCCATCCTCAGAAACATTTACATTTAATCACAATTCATTCGTTACTAAGTCGAAATACTCCGGAATGATATTTGTTGACTGCAATTGTGCATGCAGGATGGGTGTCAGCATGTGCTCTCCACGTGCAAGGGCGTAGGTTTGTTATCAATATTGACAGGGACCGAACCTACCCTGAACCCCCCGCCCCCTAAACACACACGGTTCTCCCTCAACGTTGGTAGGGACATGCCTCTACTGTCCATTCCCAAATCTACCACCCTGTCTACGTGGATTAGGTTAACAGACGATGAACATCTGTTATTTTAGCAGCCTACACATCAACGCATTGAAACAAATGAGAAGCGAAAATTCGTGGGTTGCTGTTACGACAGTGGCGGCGCTGCCGCAAATATGCCAGCTGAGCGATAGGAAGACGGCAGTCGGTTACAACACTGAAACCGAATTAAACGTCACCGTATTGACCGACACAGGAGGACACAACTCTCTTCAGGGGGATAACACGAACACGCTGAAAGTTTTCTAGCATGGCTTACTTTTCGGTTGATTTTACACCGGAGTGAAATAGACAGCCCTGTGCGTCACGAGTGACGTCACGGGGGTTGCCTGCTGGGATGTGTATATACTAGAAACAAATACCAGCTCCTTGTTTCCGTATTTGTATGTCATATATTGCTGCAGCAGTTCGCCAGCATCACAGATTTGGAGAATGTCCCAGCGACTTTAAAAATCAAGATTTGTGCTATTCGGCGTCGTTATCATCTCAACTACAGGGCAGTTCTGACGTCTCTGATTGAGGAAGTGGGATGT
Source organism: Mormyrus iriodes (assembly GCA_011763525.2). Classification (NCBI taxonomy): domain Eukaryota; kingdom Metazoa; phylum Chordata; class Actinopteri; order Osteoglossiformes; family Mormyridae; genus Mormyrus; species Mormyrus iriodes. Next base: position 10,579,989 of record JAAGVU020000041.1, on the reverse strand, counting down.
GGCCAGGCTGTATTCTGTGTTACAGATTAAGATGTGAAAATGTTAGCAGGGGAGATTTATGAATCCTGTTACACTGTAGCCTTAAGTAGGCGAGTACGACTGGCGTTTGACGATTCCTCATTGAACTAAGGAAATGAAGACTCGTTTTAGCCTACTTTGATATGCTGCCGGGGGTAGTCACATGGGGCGTATGAAGAGAAGATGTGAATTTTGATGTAGATATTTTAAATATATATTTTTAAGTGGAGCCATTACACTTCAATGGTTAAAATGTCAACTCAGCACCAGATAATGGACTCATCTCTATCACTGGGAAGATTGGAAATAAAAAGTGCTGCGGTGAGTCAGGAGCATGGCCTTTCCGGACCAATACATGAGAAGGACGTGCAGGTTGGAGTGAAGACGCACCTCAATGGGTGCGTGCCGCTCTCCCATCAGGTGGCTGGCCATAAGTACGGCGTTGACAAAGCAGGTCAGGAGGATTTATTTTATTCTGTTGTATTTGATTTCATTTTATTTAATTTCATTTTTATTTAATTTTTTTATTGCTCTATTGCCATATTTATTCTTAAAAAATATTCCTTTGCCGTTTCCGGATTTTTATTTGCTTGAACATTTTTAAATATTTAAGGAAAATACGAACAAAAATTGCCAACACAGATGATCAAATAATCAAATCGAAATTACATAACATTGCCTGACACTTAATAGATGACTTATGGAATCATAAACTGATTATAATTACATGTGTAAGGGTAATGATTTTCCTTAGGACAGGTATGCATGCTTCAGGTGACATGTTTACGATAACATTTAAAATGAAGTTTTACTTCTCAAAATTGTTGTACACATGCATACCCTAATACGAGGGCCTGTAATTTGACGTTCCTGGCTCTGATAAAGGAGCGAAGTGTATTACGCAGCTCTGGAAAACGAAACATACATGCAGTCAGTGTTAAGCTTAAAGTATTATGTTTTAAATTATTAAAAACATGTCACTGGAAGCCCAGATTGTGTTTGTTCTTTTTTATTCATTATATAAAACATGTATTTCTAATATGCTCGATATTATTTATTCCAGTTTTATGGCAATAATCAAAATTCGCCAAATATAAGCTGAAAAAAGCACAACAAATGATCTGAACATATTAATGGCAAGCAAGATGAAATAACCGGTTAAGTACAGAGTTCATGTGCCTCTGACTCGGCTTAACAGTTGTGCAGTCCTTTTAAGTGTATGCCTGTCAGTTTGCATCTCATAAAAATAGCTATGTATAAATGGGCGTCTCTGTGTAGACCTAATCAGTTTGCAGATATGGAGGAAGCCAGTTTTCAGAAGAACTGAAGTGAGGTGTTATTTTGAGCTTAATGTCTGTGGTTCGGTGTCGAAAGCCTGTCAGAATGAGTTCAGTGGTTTAACTGGTTGAAGTTATGAATGATTGTCCTTGCTGTTTTTACAGATAGTTTCTCCACACATACTAATACATTGATTCACTCAACAAATAATTGGTAATAATATTTAATTGCTGTAAGTTTTTTTGCTACTCATAATGGAAGTATTAATGGTTGGGCTCAAAAATGTACTTCCAAATTATCGGATAATATGTGTCAGCATAAATGAAGACAAAAAGTTGATGAAATCCTAACATTATTTATCATGATCATTTAAGGCCAATTTTGTTGCATTAGAACTTTGAAGGGACGATGAAAATGGCCATTTAGAGCTTACCAGGGCAAGTAATTTTGTGGAATCCCTGACTTCACACATCAAAAAAGGTATCGTTTCAGCATTTCCTCTCAGTGCTATTGGTTTGGCACCCAGTATTATAGACGATTGCTTTGTACTGAGGAATCTTCACAGGTGAGCAGTGTGGGGACTTGGGGGGGGGGGGGCGAATACAGAGCCTTGAAGTTCTGTCAGTGGTGTCTGATGAAGGTGACGATTGTCAGCTGAATTTACCTTGTCAGGTCAGCATCCATCCATCCATCCATCCACCCATCCACCCATCCACCCACTGCTTCTTCTGGTCAGGGTCATGAGGTGGTGGCCTGGGGCCGACCTCAGGCAGCATA
>JAAGVU020000041.1:10543773-10561973 GCA_011763525.2 Mormyrus iriodes | reverse complement strand
ATAGGGGTGGCCACTCCCGTAGGTACGCCTACAGATGGTTTCCTTACACAAAGTCTTTCCACCCCCCCCGGCCCCCCCATGTGCCCCCCCCCCCCCCCCGTCTAGATCTGACACTGGAGACGCATCACTAATTGCTATTACTGGAAAGTGAAAGCAATACCTTTTCACTGGGATTTCCAAAACTTTAAACAATAAAGAGCCAGAATTAAAAAAACGTGAAACTTCTAAGGTATTTATAAGGGACTATGGATGAAAGGGTCACTCTGCTAAAAGGCGAAATGAAAGTGACTGTAGGTAGTTAGACACAGTGTATTTCATTCATGGGTGTTTTGCGTGTATTTTTACAGTATCTTCTCCAGTGTTCACTCTTTCCACTGTCAATTTAAAAAAATCTTCATATCATTTACATAATTTGTGCGAAGAAGTAATTTTACTTATTCTGAGCTCCCTTGACTAACAAATAAATGCAGTGGTGAAATATTCTTTTTACCATCTCAGAGTTTTAAGCAAGGTCAAGCACCTGTTCTCTTTTAGTGATTCTGAGACGTTGATGCATGCTTTTATATCCTCGCGCCTGGACTATTGTCACGCACTTCATTCTGGGCTTGGCCAAGTTGCGCTGTCTCGTCTGCCGCTGGTGCAAAATGCTGCCGTGTGCCTATTGACCAAATCCAAAAAATCGTGCCACATCACCCATATTAGCATCGTTACACTGGTTGTGGGTTAAACTTAGATTAGAGTTTAAAATTTTACTGTTTGTTTTTAAAGCATTGAATGGGGGAGCCCCAGCATGTATCAGTGACCTCAAACATCCCTACTGTCCCTCGAGAGCTTTGAGGTCTTCTGGTCAGCTGCTGCTCTCCGTACTAACCAGTCGTTTGAGGAGGAATGGCAACCGCACCTGCTCCGTGGCCGGGACCAAGTTGTGGAACAACCTCTCTCTCCATGTCTGATCTGCCCCATCATTGAATGTTTTAAGTCGAGGCTAAAAATTCATTTAATCGCTGAGGCATTTTACATAAATGTGCTGTGTGTTTTATTACAATTTTTGTGAGTGTAATGTTTGTTTTATTATATTCGACATTTTACTTCGCTTTATTTGTTTTATGTAATTAGATTTTGTTGCCCCCCTCCCCTCGATTTTTATGCATGTTGTTTTCATTGAAAGCACTTTGGTTGTTTGGTTGTTTTTAACAGTGCTATATAAATAAAATGGCTTGACTTGACTTGCCTATAGAGGCCCACATCTGGGAATTAACATTAATGCTTGCAAGGGCTACACTTTAATACTGTATATAAGTAAAGTGAGCAAGTATATTTATATTCTCAAAGGGTGTGGGGTTCAGTGGGTGCCTCTGGGTCTCTGCTCTGCATGTGCAGAGCTTGCATGTTCTCTCAGTGTGTCTGAGGTCTCCACAGGCTGAAGATACACAATGAGGCTAATAGTGTGCGGGTGCAGCCGCTATCCTGTCCAGGGTGTAGCCCTGCCTTGTTCTCTGTTCTGACTGGGATAGGCTCTGCATCCCGCCCCCAAGACATGTGTTTTTAAGATAATATATGAAAATTATACACTGTTCCCAGGTCTGCTTAAAATGCTTTTCAGTTTTAAACATACTGCAAGGTTTTGACAAGAAACAAAGGCAGACAGTACAAAAATGAAGAATATTTCGTCATGAGGACAAACAGCTCTTGTGTGGGTGTCAGGATTTAGACATACAAATGAAACAATTCACCACGCAGGAGTTACCTATATCCCCAACCTGCCATCACTTATAATCGTACTATCCACATGAAATGCTATTCTTTTGCACTCTAAAATCCCCATTCTGTTTGTGTTTCTGGAGCTTAAACATTGTCAAAACCAGGGATGTAAAACTTACTGCAGACATCAAAGCATAGTCGTAACAAATATTCTACCTACTGTCCAGCCTTTCACATTGAATTCAAAGGCACAGATAACAATGTGGGGAATCTGTTTACTGTCCTTAAGACTTACACGCTTCTGTTATGGTTCTGTTTTCTAGACATTTTAATATTTCACATAGTTTTAGTTTGTAGCTCCTCATATTTTATATGTCTAGTTCAGCCAGTTTTAATCTTATTGCAAATTCTTTGGTCGCATTTAGCCACGTTTTATCATTAGCATTGAACTAACTGCTTAAAACCATTAAAGAAAGCATTTATATTAAAAACATCTTTCAGGGTAAGAACTTGACATTTACAGCGATAAACCATAATTCCTCCTTACCATTGTTATTTACTCAGCTTGGAACTTTCATTTAATCTCATTGTAGGTGACAGCCATGCCAACCTGCAGATGGAGACTAGCAGACTCCTCAGTTCGTGTATCTGGTTTTATTCACCAGATTCTTTTCACTCTACAGGCTGCAAGCTTCATCAAGCAACATAACACGCTTGAAGGAAAGTACCTGATACTGCCCACGGTCCTGTAAGCCCAGTAGATGGTAGATGTCTCTGTAGTGTGATAAGGGAGAGATGAACCCCGATGCTTAAGCCACGTGATAGAATACAAAGCAATCTTTATTCTCTGGGTATCCCTGCGGAAAGCTAATGTGGTGCACTGGGAAATTAACTCAGCTTTCTGCTGTTAAGACACGCCTTATTCTGACCAGCGCACCACTGAGGATAGCATCAACTCCAGTGTACTGACTAGGTGTAGTCTAATTGTCCTAGAATACATTTCATCACAAATCAGTGAGCATGTGGCACAAATACATGCAGTAGTTAAATGTGTTATGCTATAGTTTGAATTCACCACCCTGCTGTCCCAAAATAATATGAATATAGGCTATATTTTCTATAACACTTAATTGATTAATCAATGTATATATTTCTTCATTAAAAATGCACTGAAACAAGTCAAGGATGGCCATGTACTGTACAGTTTATCCTCTTGATGGCGCCAAAACACTTTTGGGCTCTTTAAAGTCATGTCAAAAAATTATTTAGTGTAAGACACCAACACACCTAACACTGTTTTCAGTGCAAGATGATCGTACCATTTAGTATACAATTATTTTTACATACATAGAAGGATATGTGAAACCCTCTCATTTGAAAAGGGCATTTATGCTCTTAATAAGAAAAGTTCATCATTGACTCATTGTGCATTCTGAACATTACATTAATGTGTCTTGTGTTGACCTGATGACTCACATGTAACAATTATCTCCGATTGAATCATAAGAATCAACATAACAGAGATTCACTGCAGCACCGTACCGGGAGCTGAGAGGGAGCAAAAACGTGGACTGTCTGCAAGTCCAGAAGGACCAGATTGGGAAACCCTGTGTTAGACACATATAACACCAAGGTATAATGATATGCTGCTCTTGACTCCTTGATGTCACATGACCATTAAAAAAAATCAATACGTGGTATATTCACCTGCATTTCGCATCTGCTTTTGTATATTTCAGCAAAATCATCAGTTTCCAAGTCACAGAACAATCAGATGATCAAAAGACAAACTAATTTTCACTAATCAATCACTTCCCAAGATGTTGTGCTGTTCCAATGAGACAAAATATTTGCATCTGTATTAAATCTTGTTTTCTTTTGGCAGAATTCTTCATCCTGGGCAGGGAGTCCGAATGTTTTATTGCCAATTTTCTCAGGAACATTAATAAAGGAGGCTGCGCTTTTGTACCACGATGAGAGCACTTGAGCAGCACAGCCGTGAGATGCCTGGAATATTTGTTAGTCTCCATCAAAGTCTCACATGCAACAAGAAATCTGCGCAGCTCTTCGTTTTTGACAATGCTAAATCTCTCCAGCAATTTAACTGTTGGCTAAGGAGAGGAACAAAGAAAGCAAGCAGGATCCAGGGTGATACACCAGTCCTTTCAAGCCCAAACGACTCCCTCGCACTGCCTTTCCCAGTATAGAACTTCCCAGGTCCATCGCAAAGTACAAAGTACTCGTTGTTTTCCCACCTCAAGGCTAGATTATTACACCCCTCTGCTGTCTGGCAGCGCGAACTCGACCTTGATGCTTCGGCAAAGAATTAATAAATGTAAATTGAATAACCACATCTTATATTAGACTACTGTCCCCAAGGGCCATAGACCCAAAGCTTTTAGACCTACCACTCAATCTGAAATAATTATTGCCTAGTGTGCCAGATGAAGTGACTTACTATCCAGTAATAATGTCAATCAAATGACATAGAACAAAAGATTAGTAGGCTTCAGTCTCAACTGGGCTGATATTGCCTAATGCTAATGATGCACGTGTCAATATCTAAAGGAACTTACATCTCTTATGATTTTATACTGCATCATTTTTTATAATTGTTTATTCAGAAAATATGTCTATGGTTCTTCCTTTAGGGGTGAACAAGAGGATTGTAGTCTACAAATCCAGACTGTTTCACTGACCTAACCACAACAAGCAATTGAAAATCTATAAAATAACATGCTGACACTTGTAGGATTTGAGCAGAGACTCTATGATGAGAATATACTTCATTTCCAAGAATTATTTTGGAACCTCTGCCCTACAAACTCAAAGGATGGGTGGAAGGGCCACAGGTTCCTGTCATGTCGAGAAAAAAAACACATCGAATAAATTTTTTTTTCTACATTGAAAGGAGCCAACTGAGGTGAATGGCTCTCTGGAGAGGTATTTCGGGCATGTCCAACAGGGAGGAGACCCTGGGGCAGACCCAGGACACGCTGGAGAGATTATATCTCTCGGCTGGCCTGGGAACACCTTGGTATCCCCCCGGAGGAGCTGGAGGAGGTGGCTGGGGAGAAAGAGGTCTGGGCACTCCTGCTTATACCGCCCTCAAGACCCTGCCCCAATAAGCAGCAGAAAATGGATGAATGGGCAATAAAACTACTATAACTGAACTTGTATATTGTCATGCCCCATACAGACATGCCACCACTGAACCAGCAACTTCTAATTAATATTAATTGGTGGCAAGGTGCCAAAATGGGACCATTTTGTAAAGCCAAAGTCAACACTTGTCATTTGGGAACCAAGTCAGGTTGAGCTTTGCCTTTGATTGTTTAAATAAAGCTTATCTCCAGTGTATGAGCATTTAAAACACGCAGCAGGTTGTTTATCTGACAGAGAAGGCAGGTCTCCTGTGGAGACAAATCCTCCTTTGAACAAAATCTCAGGTTGGATATGTAATGTGGGTATAAAAACTACCAGTCTGAGGTCTGGTGCTGATACAGCCGTGTTGGGCCTTTTAAGGGGCCCATGCTCCCCCTCATCAGCTGATTAATATTCAGGGGCCCACAATGCCATTGATTGGTGGACAGGTTTATGTTCATGGTTGATATGTGGCTGCCTGCCCGGAGCAGCTTCCTCATTTAAACCAAATGCCAATCTGTAGATAATCCAATTAGCAGCCAAGTTCACTCTGCCTGGTTTGTTCGCTCTCACACTGCAGGCATCCTGCTCAAGTGGCAAGGAAGGAATGACTGATACCCACCAGCACAATGGGGTGGAAAACAATAGTGTTTGTTTTTGTTTAGCTATCACTATTGCAACCTGGTCCTTCTCATTATGTTATTGCCAACAAGGTATCAACCCTGAAACAAATAATATATTTTCTAAACCCTTTTATGGGTCTTTTCTTTTGCAAAATCTTCAAATTTATACTTATATATTTTTATATCCTTTTTTACTGATTCACCAATTATTTGGTTCAATGTGGGTGGCATCGAGTCCCTACCCTGGCTCTGTGTGTGGAGTTTGCATATTTTCCCCATGTCATTGTGGGGTTTCCACCCACAGTCCATAAACATGCTGAGGTTAATCGGAGTTGCCAAATTTCAAATAGGTGTGAATGGTGTGTGTGCCCGGCAATGGATTGGTGCCCCATCCTGGGTTATTCCCTGCCTTGCGCCTGTTACTCCTAGAGTAGGCTCCGCGACCCTGCAAAGAACAGGTGGAAAATTGAATTATAGAAAATGGATGGATGCATAGAACAGGTGGGTATAGAAAATAGATGGATATAGTTTTATGCTTTATTCCCAGATATACCCAATGATGGCTCAAGAAGATTTTTATGTACTTGTACACTATAGCTTGGAAGCATGTGGGAACATTTAATTTTCATTCAAAGTCATTACGCTGACTGTCTAGGACACCGTCAATGCAGAGCAGAAACCCCCTTCATTTTGTAATAAACGGTGACTAATTGTGAATGCAAACACACTTTTCCGTAAGGAGGTTAGCGGAAATTACATTTTATGTGCCACACGTCTTCATAGCATTCAGAGGTGTCAACCAGACTTCAGCCTTTACTATACTTTACTATAGCCATCACTTGTTTTCTCAGTCAAAAGTAAGCTTGCGTTGAATTAACGAGATAACAGATTTCTGTCTTGATTAAGGAGCGTTACCTATGCAAGGGTTATGTAGATAATGTTTATGCTACAGGTAATGGGAAGAATTAGCATGGGAATTCTATTGTGTCCTGATTTTGTGTATCACTGGATCAGACATGGCTCAGTAAGAAAGAGGAACACTATACCACTATAGCTAAGATGTGCTTTACCGCCCCCTACTGAGACATTTCTCACAATTGGAGATATTATTTTCTTCCTCCTCCATAACAATAGGGAGTTTGAAAATTTGTATAATAATTACATTCAGCAGCACCACACTGTGTCAGATCGACTCTAATTGAAATGATTAAATGTTATCGGACCAGAGGAAGCATTCTAGTTTCAAAATATAATTGAATTGCTCCTGGAATATGAATAGTGTGTTTGTAAAATGAATATTTATTGTCATCACCATCAAATTCCAAAGTGCAAATTCTGCAAAATTATCTGAATGGTAGTAACTTAAAATATTTCAAGTTAGTGACAAATATTATTTCTTTAGTCTGGTAAATGGGAAGTTTATAAACAAACAAGTCAATGAGTAAACAACCAACCAACCAAACAAACAACCAAACAACCAAACAAATAACAGGAGGCACCATTAAAAAATAAGCATCAAACTGCTATAAACAAAAACTATAAACATAATTGTTTTAATTCATTCATACACCCATAAATTTTCCATAACTGCTTATCCAGTGTTATAATGAGCCTTCAGCCTTTTTTCAGAAGCAGGGGGTGTAAAACAGGGGACATCCTTCATATATGCTGAACATATTGGGATATTGTACCTCCAGTTGCAAAACAATGTGTATCTTTATTAGATAGTTAATTATATTTAATTTACCATATTACTTCAAAATGACCAAATATTGTCACATCCAGTCCGTTCCGCCTGTCTGATCCCGTGTTCTCCCTTAGGAGTGGCTCCAAATCAGCCACACCTATGACCTGTCAGTCTTACCTCTTGTTCCTGCCCTCCTGTTGATCATTCACAGCTGCGTTGTGTTTTCTCTGCATTAGCCTAGTTTATAAGCATCTCTCAGTTCAATGTCCCTTGTCTGTTCATTGTTGCTTGCTCCAATAAAAACTTCCCCGTGAGCATGAAAGGTTTTCCTGTTCAGCCTGCAACTTGGGTCATTCCTTACATTTGTGGTTGTGACAATATATATATATATACACACACACACACATACACAGATAATATATATAACATTGAAGAATATAACATTCAACATTCAAGAAACATTCAAGACATTAGTTTTCTTCTGTAATTAACCTAGTTAACCTTGAGTTTATGATTCACAGCAGTGAGTGACCAGAGTCAACATCAGCAGGTTTCTAATTTGAAATTGGTTTGACAAACTGATCGATGCTAAAATGTGCCAGTTTCTCATCAGTCACAGACAGAAATCTTGTCTCCAAAAATGATCTGGCCATACATCAAATTATTACTAAAAAAAAATGATGATGATTAGGAAAATAGTCCATGAGGGTACCACAAATGTGATTTGTCCAGATAGCTTTACAAAACATCTGTCAATCTGTTTATGGTCAGGACCCATTTTTTATCATAAAACATGTCATGGGTTGTCTTGAGAGATTATCACTAGTATGGATTCATGGAGGGGTCCAAAAAGGATCAAGGTAATGATGAAATGTCTGTCTTTGAAGCCATTCTATGTATCAAGGCTGTATCATTACATGGTGGTCATTGAGGCTAGAAGTTAAGATGAACACCTATAAATATCACTGGAGAAGTGCCATCACAGGCCAACATTACAATCCATGCTTCACATATTATACCAGGTGCATGGTTCCTTATTATGACCGATGTGTGCTTCAGTAATATAGCAAAGTGTCTTTAAAAACATGTAACACATAAAAGAGAAGAGAAAGTATGAGAATATACCTGGGTTGTCAATGAAAATTGAAACACAGAGGAATGTGTGTGTGTGTGTGTGTGTGTGTGTGTATATATATATATATATATATATATATATATAAAACAAATTTTATATGTACAATTGATTTAAAGTGGCATCTGAAACAAACAAGATTTGCCAAGAATGTAATTCCAGTGTAGCAATTAACATTTCACTTTCATGGTGCAGAGCCAAGTCTCTGTTTACTGTTAAGGTGTTCAAACATACGTCATTAGTTCAATATTATGTAATGCATTATGTTTAGATTTCAATTAACAATTTATATATTTGATAAATACATTTTATTACTTTTTCTAGGCTGTTTCCAGAACTCCATCACATTGCCACAGTCTTCATGGAAGCAAAAAATGAAAATAGCACATTACTTTTAGCAATAATAATAACAACAAGGACAAGGATTAATTCAGAGGAATGGCAGGGGTTGGGGGAGGTTTCATTGAAAGAAATATTTTTGAATTTCGAAATTGTCAAGGGACTGCACTGGTCTGCAACTAAGGTGCTAATCTACAATTGAAAAAACCCACACATGCACCCCAACACGTAAAAATGTGACTGTTAGAAAAGTCTGTAGGGTTAATTACGTAGCAAGAAACACTACTGATCCTGTTGATTAATTAATAATGAACAAATCCTTTGTTCAAATCAAATAACAGGTTCATTATGTATGAAAGAGTAGAAAAGTTTTGCAGGTCAATGAGTATTGGATAAAACAGTTATTGATGAAATGTAACAAACTTTAGTTCCAAAATAAACAAAACTGTCCAGACTGTATATTTTGTACAAATTGTATTACATATTGTAGATCATATCTGAGTTGCTCCTCTACAAGAAAAACTATAATGTTAAAGCCAACTAAGAGTAAACATGAAATTGGCCCAAAAGCAACCCCAAAATGTAACTCTAGCCCAAATAATAATGCCAAATGATATTAACCTGAAAACTAATCCCAAACCTATCCACATCATGCTGGAACTCTAAGCATAACGGCAACCCCAACTCTAACGCTTACTGAGTGTGCCCTACGGCGTTCACACCACAAAGTGTGCACAACAATGTGAAAATTATAAAGTCTGCAACACTTAGTATAACACTAATGGCAATCCTAATCCTAACTCTATGTTTAAAGCTAAAAACAATCCTTTGGGTAAGCCTAACCCAAGCTCTCACCCTTACAGAAACCCCAAACCAAACCCTAGCTTTAACCCTTGTGATAACTCTAACCCTTTTGACAATGCTAACCCTAGCTCTAACCTAAATCTCAACATAACCTTAAACCTAATTCCAAAGCTAATGGTAACACTAACAGTAACCCAAATGGCAATCCTAATTCTAACCATATTGACTGAGCCCTGCTGAGTGCACCACACAAAGTGTAGACTATGAAGTGTCTACTTTAAAGTGTACATGATATAATGTAACCCTAAGGGGAACCCTAATCCTATGCCTACCTCAAAATCCTATGACAACCCTAGCTATAACCCTAGGTTTATTTCTTATGACCGCCGTAGTACCAACTCTACGTGAAACCTGCATGGCAGCCCTAGCCCTAATTCTAGCTCTAACCCTTAGGTCAATCCTAACACAAGCTATAACTCTAACCCTAAACATAGCCCATATGCTTAGGTAAACACTAAACCTAATCCTAATGGTAACTCTAATATAACTTTAAACCTACGGAGTTTGCCCTACCACTGGCACGACATGCCTGGTTCGACATGCCCTAAAGACCTCGCCAGGGAGGCCTTCCTCCTCCTTCTTCAGCCTGACAGCTCCCTTAACTGCTGGTGTCCACCACTGGGTTTCGGGATTGTCACCATGACAGAAACCAATAACCTTATGGCCACTGCTCCACACAGCTGCCTCAGCAATGGAGTTCCGGAACATGGCCCATTCAGGCTCAATATTCCTTGACTCCCTCGGGATGCAGGAGAAGTTCTGCTGGAGGTGCAAGTTGAAGATCACCTGGACAGGGGCCTCTGCCAGACACTCCCAGCACTCCCTCACTATGCGTTTGGGTCTATCAGGTCGATCCGGCATCCTCCCCTGACATTGGATCCAACTTACTACCAGGTGGTGATAAATTGATAGCACAGCTCCTCTCTTCACTCAAGTGTCCAAAACATGCGGATGCAGATCTGACAATATGATTATAAAATCATCAAACTGCGGTGCTCTGGGTGCTCTGGTGCCAGGTGCTTTAAGGCTTTAACGTTAAATTCAACCCTCTACATTCAACTCTTAAACTTTACCTAGCTTCATTATGCCTCTCCGAACACACAAATATACACCTTCTCCCTGTTTCCAGATTATTATAACCTTTGAGTATCTCTCACTGTGCTGTTTTATATGTATTCTACATATATTTTCCACAATCATAGACTCACAACTGACACAGAACGTTTACATATGCTTTATGAACCACACACGTCATACCAAAGAATCCGGTGCAATTCTGTTTCACCCATGCACCATTTCTTAGACTCTATCTACTTCTAGTCATGGGAGTAGTGGAGGGTTAAATACTTTTAAAAGGGGCTACAGACTGGAACAATGCACAGGAGACTCGTAAGGGACCCATTGTTGAAGTTGTCTAGTTCTATGCCGGCGGTTTTAGATCAGAGCTGTGGCATGAGGGGTGAGAAAACAAGAGGCACGTTATATGGAAGAATGCTTATGTATAATGAGGGCTATGAAGATCTCATCAGCTAAGGGAGAGCAAGTAAAAATAAGATGTGTATGATGATACCAGCAATAAAGTGCACTTATGCTTTTCTGGCTGCGTCCAGCAGTTCCCTCTCTAGCGGTAAAGCTCATTACCCGTTACTGGCATGAGTGCATAAATGCCCATCCATAGTCTCACAGGATCCCACGGCCCCTTTGCAATCATAAGCTTTATGAAAAATGCATGAGGGCCACAGACACACGTCGTAATTTGCCGTTATATGGGTTGATAAACTGGTTCACAGTTCGGCTGTAGCACAGCAGCCCACCCATGGCTCAGCTTATAAAATATTCCATAAACCGAGGCGCAATTGTTGCAGAAAGCGTTTTGCTTACAGTGCTATGCTTGTCTTCATTCTTTTGCAGTCTGTATCATAACTGAACAAAGTTGCAAGTAGGAGTTTTTTTATTAGTCGGACAAAGCATAGAAATGACAACAACTTAGAACTGCAGGGCTGCTCATTCATCAGTTTTACCAATGTCTGCAGTTAGGAACGTCTGAATGATCTGGATGCTAACACATGTTCATTCTGGCCTTACACTGATATCTCACTTCTATCTTCTTACTTTCAAGTCCTCAACTCAACATTAGAGCAAGACCATATAATCTACAATAGACCTAAAACACATTTATCTACTTCTCTGATGGTTTGGGTCAGAAATTGTAGTTGTACTGGAACCTGTACCTATAGATACAGTACTGTAATACAGACCAGTTATCTCCAGTTGAGACCACTGATAAAGTGTATTGAATTCAACTGGAGGTTTTACTACAGCTGATATTTCAATGAAAATAAATATTTCAATAATATCATAAAAATGAACAGAGTTTTTCCCACACATTCATTATAATTTCATCATTGCTAATGGGACATCATACAATAATGAAAATATAAAAAATGTATTGATTATTATGCACCCCTCTAAGATGATTTCTAAAAGCATATTTCACATTAAAATCATCTTCATATGTATTTGATTCTTTAGGTTTATTGTAAACTCATAAAATATTTTTGTACTTGACTAGAGAGATGAAACAGGACCAACACGACCAACTTCAAAAAGAATGATTTTTCAAACATTTAAATACCTTGTAGGAAGAAATGAGAGGCCTACTGACATCACATTTAAAACACATTTTCAAACACATTCTGAAGGTTATAAGGCTACGTATAAAATAAAAAAAATAGAATTGCTTTGAATTAAATTTTAAAAAATTGGAGGAATTTCTCTTGTTCTCAGACGGATATAAGACTGACTGTCTTGTCTAAAGGGCAAGAAAATGTTTAATGGATCAGGAGTGGAATTATTTGCCATAAATGTGCGTTTTTAAATTTTACGTTCCTCCTTTTAACGCAAATTTATGAGTTTTATGACTTTATATCTAGTGGAGTGAAAGGGTGTCTAACAGTAACCACATATATCTCTGTACACAGAAACAAACAGTCTAACAAACAACCAAATAAATACTATGCTTGTGGGACTTTTACAAATGACTGATTCAGAGAGATAACCAATCAGATTGTAGAGGAGGTGGGTCCAAGCAATCAGAGGAGGCGGGATCTAGACATCTGATTTGTTGGTCTCGCCTTCCATAGGTGTTGGGACCCACCTCCTCTATAATCTGATAGAGTATCTCCCTGAACCAACCATTTTTCCTTCTGCCCTCAGAACATTTTGGTGTAAGTAAAACTCCCAGGAGCAAATATTATAGTTCAAGGTTCATTCACTACAGAAGGATACAGAAATAGGTACGGCATGGTTCAGCTTCTCAGTTGTAATGCATGTGTCTTGGCAGTGATCCAGCTCTTTCTTTGTTCAGGTCTTGGTCCTCCTCTTATCTTTAAGTTCATGTCCACCAGTGTCCGCCTTGATATTAGACAGCTGCATCAGATCTTGGCTGACCATAAAGGTGTCGTGCAATACGAAGGCCAAAAGCCATCGCTACTAACATTATACGTATCATGATAATGATTTATTACTCTATTACGTCAGGTTGCTGACTTTATTCTTATCATAAAAATGTATCATTATTATTTGATCCCAGTGACCCTGTACTTGGTAAACATTTGGAAGATAGATGAATGGATTATTATTTTATCATTAAGTTTCTCATTAATATTACGAGTTATCGGTATAGCGTCCATGTTATTTGAGGAGTGAAATTTGATTTTAAGTACTTGGTAGATTCACTTGCAGCATTATCATGCTTATAATCCCCAAGTGTTCCTGACATTAATCTAAACTGTATAATAAATCTAAAAATAAAAGCATCAACTTTTGCAGTCATTAGCCTCATTTTATTATTATCCGGTTTATCTAAAGTAATCCTCAGCTACACCCCATTTATGATGTTGGTGATTCAATTACATTTGCTTTCTGTCCTGGCCTTACCTATTGTCCTGAACAGGTTGCCTACCTTTGGCTGCTTGAGACTACAAGGATACCTAATGCCACTCTCCTGCAGTGTTAGGGCAGTGCTTTATGGCGTTTGATGAACTAATTATAATGCAGTCCTCCCTTTTTGAACAGCTGTGGTCAGCACTGCATGTCGAGGTCTAACTACTGCTTACGCATCATGCATCTAAATACCAGAACTTTACAGAAATATATACATGTTTTGTTGATTTATTGATTTTTTTGGCAGCTTCCTATTTCTGTGATGAAGACACGAGTTTCTGGAATTATTTTGCTGGCCAGACTCTCTGTTGCAATGCTTAATGTTATGCTGTCTGCATGTTTAATTATTAAACAAGTAGGGATAAATCTATGTCAGTTATGTGGGTTATAAAAATCTCACATTTTCCCACTGATTAAACAGACACATCTGGAGGTTGTGCTGTTCAAAATAGCACATTACTTCTTGTTTTCTAGCCAACCATGTGTCCGCATACTGAGCATTCTGGCTGACTTTAGTTTCAGTATCCAATTTTTATGCACAGCTATGTCAGATGCCTTTTTCAAGATCGTATTATAACCTTTCTTTCTGTCATGCTGCCGTTTTGCATCCTCAATGAACCTATTTATATGGTTATATGCAAGACCCACCATTCCTAAAGGCTTAAGAAGTAGTTTACGAATTTGGACTGAATTACAGTACCTGTCATGTCCCGGATATTGAACTACACTTCCCAAAATCCCTCACTCTGCGATACAGGCCCCTGTTCTTTATTTTGAGATTCTAGCCTCTCTGAATGCCCTGTGGAATTCGACCCTTGGACTGGACACTTACGACTTCATTGCCCACTGTGTCTCATTACCACCCACCTTCTGTCCCTGGTACTGCACTCGTGCTCAATAAACTGACTGTCAGCCATTCTGCTTGGAGGCCTTCCTGTTACTCCTTCACAATAACAGCTTCACATCTGACCTAGACTTAAATGAAAAACTGTTTTACATTGAAAAAATTATTTTACCCTCATTTTCATGGGTTGACATTAAATGGGTGGTTTTTCCTGGAACTTATAATATAGAATCGCAATAGTAACAAGCCCATGAACAGTAACTTTCACCTTTAATTGAACCATAAAAAAGCCATCATGTTAATGGTATGTGTTAGAGTACCCTGTGTAGTGCTAAGTTTCAGATATGCCGATGTTAGGCTGTACAGGAAGGGAATGCAAAAGAAACTGGCATTTCACTAGTGCCCTCTTCGGTAAACACTTCGTCACCTCACAAGGGCACGAGGAAGACGAATAAGCTATTATTTGGTATGACTGCTGCTTTTTCTGCCTCGAAGAATGTAATATACAGTCATGCGCCGCTTAACAACAGGGATACCTTTTGAGAAATGCATTGTTTGGTGATTTTGTCGTTATGCAAACATCATATGCCTAGATGACATAACCTACTGCACACCTAGAGTACAGTAAGGTTTTTCTTTATAAGCAGAAAGAGTGCACTCTAAAATAACTATAAATATTACAGTATAGTAAATACATAAATCAGTAACGTAGTTGTTTAATATTTTATTATCATTGTCAAGTATCATGCACATAATTGTATGTGCTATACTTTTATATAACTGGCACTGTAGTGGGTTTGTTTACACCAGCATCACCACAAAAAGTAAGTAAGAGTAATGCGTTGTGCAACGACGTGACTAGACGATGGGAATTTTCCAGCTCCGTTATAATCTTATGGGACCACTGTCATATATGAGGTTCGTTGTTGACTGAAACGTTGTTATGCAGCTCAAGACTCTGCAGGTGTACTTAAATGCCCCTAAGCAACCAGTAAATGTGACATGATAATGAGGCAGGTGACAGGGCAGGTCCTTAGGGTGTGGTATTGTGTATTACAATGAATATTCATATTAAGGAGAAATGGCACTGTCTTTAAACTCGCACCACTGAAATACCCAATAATTTCATTTGTCACTGCTGAATCATGACATTCTCTCAATCCAACACATTTTTAAAGATTTGCTTTGTACTTCCAGTGCTTGGTAGTTCTTTTGGATATGTCATGACCATTTTACTTAGGAATAGTGTAACTAGGGAGAGAAAACATAGAAAAATTATGGTAAGTTATTCATATGAATAGCAAATAAAGCTTATCTTGCTGGTAATGGATTACTACAAGCTACTGTGAAACGGTGTTTGCACTCTAACTGCTGTTTGGCATTTTATCACATTTTTCACACTCAGTTAGATCAGGTCTTCTGTGAACTGTAATGATATATTAAAGGGGAATGGTATATTTACTGGAAAAAAAACTAAGTGCACTGCTTCCTTTATTTGTTTAGTGGGCAAGGCATCCTTCCAGTCAATTAAAATTTAATTTATTGGCTGTTTGAATTCCTGCTAAGCAATCAAGACTGATTTGTGCCAGTCACTTTAAATCTGAATAACTGATATTCAAGAGGTACCCAAAAAAATCAACGAATATTTCTAAAGACCTCTGAAAAAAGACCCGGTGCCTATCAAACTCAATAGAGGAGGCAGAAAATCAACTGAGCCAGTCCCATAACAATTTACTTGGTAACAAAAATCACACTACAGACTCAGCTACACATTTTTTTTATCAGTTTTTAAATGACCCGTCGCATTACTAAGACCAAATGAACAAAGAGAAAGCAAAATCTATTTGCCTCTCAACAGCACATTTCCTCTGATTGATCTAACCTAACCACACACACATACCTGTCAGACGCAATCGTTTTATCACTGCATTGCTCGCTATGAATACCGAATGGACGGGCCTAAGGTCCATCTGGGTGGGCCCAGGACCACCCGTGCCCACCCATGCTGCCATGGAAGATCAGTCTGTATATGTTTGCAAAAGCCTTTCTTAGTCTCTGAGACTTTAATGCCCCACAGTAAGAGCCACATTGCATAGAATGAGATAGTCTGGGCTAGTCATACATTTTTCCCAGGAAATGATATCCTGCCTCCAAAAGAAAAAGGTAAAATCACCCTTAAAGTCATGAAGAACCTGACCCTCTGATCTGCAGGCTTCTCATCTCAGTTGAGGTCAAAAATCATGACTCCCCCATTGGGATGACACTGGGAAAAACAGCAGACATGGGTGTAGGTGATGCACAAGAGATCAATAATGTATGATGCAAACTTGAGAAGCAAATCTAAGAAATGGTCGAGCATCACAGTGATTAAATCATAGTCAGGCAGTGGGTGGCATCACTGAGCACTGTTAGATAGCTTTGGTGTTCCGTTTGTCTCCGCACTCAGGCGTGACTATCTTTTATCTTTTCACTTGAAACAGTCAATGCACAACAAGACAAATGGAGGGCTTAATTTGCTCTGACTTGTGTTTTTTTAACCTGCTTCTGCAGTCAATGCTAATAAATTCCAGGAAATCCATGAACAGTGAATCCCGGTAGAAAACTATCACAGCAGTTTGTATATTAATTTCTTGATCTGATGCAAGCAAAAGAAATGGCCATTGTTTGTACATTGCGTTCTTCTAACTGTGGCAAAATAATCAGTAAAAAATCTATTCACACACACGCATGTGAAGAGGTATTAGACTTCTAATTTTTTTTTTTTAAGTCTGGTGTTTATGACAAAAATTCTTCATGGATCAGGAATTCTTCCAGGGATTTGAATCACATTATACGTGGTATACTGTACCGAGTCCTGTCATTTCCCTTCTGTCATGTAGTTGAGCAGATAACCATAATGATTGGGTATTTTGCGATAAGATTATCGAATCTGGCACATCTATAGCCAAAGACCATACGGAAAAATCTGGATACTGGGCCATCACAAACTTCCAGCATTTCGACCGTGGCAGCCATTTTCCAAAATGGCTGTCAGCCAAAACTTTTCTGAACTGTTTTCAGATAGATGAGGAATCAAATGGCAAATAGAGCATATTTCTAACTAAGTTTATTTGGAATACATTGCAACAACAGGAGGACCATCCAAGTTCATGCCTTTCTGAGGCAGTAGCTGAGAGATAAAAACCACTTGCACACATCTGGGAACATCTCTCTATTGCCACACATATCTCTAAGTATAATCATTCCCTTTTTTTATAATGACTTACAACAGCAAAACTTAAAGGTTGGACTTCAAAGAGGCACTATTACTTAGCTGCGTATCTATTTATAAACACACGTTTGACTCGCAACAGCTTGACCTTAGCATTTTTGAGTATATAGAATTGAATTTTGATCTGTACAATTACCCAGATACTAACATGAATATAGCATTGTTGTCCAATGAAAACCATGTATGTTCACTTTTTGCAATTGTGACTTTAAACTATAGATGGAATACGCCCATATTCCTGTCTACTGACAGCGTTTGACATCTAATTGACCAAAAAAAATATGTTTGCGAAGCCATCTCTTTAACTAATATTGATGTGTGTACTAGTTAACATTTGAATTCATAATGGTCATTTCTATGGATTATCTTATATTGCTGATATTAGCAGCTTAATATTGATAGCTAGATTGCTAGCTAACACCATTTTTAATTGTGAATATAATGTGAGATTAGTTAGCATCTTCTTATTGACACTGAAATATCTGCCTTGCTAATAACAATCCACTTAAGTCCATTTAAAACATTAAACTGTTCACTGACAGCTGTGTAAGCATAAGTTTATATTTGTGGTGCTAAGGGTGTCTCATTGCCAGTAATGGTCCAAACTAATTTTGCGCCCTAGGCGAGCATCACCAGCGGTGCCCCCCCCC